>VXAX01007915.1:62688-75610 GCA_013399835.1 Leptocoma aspasia
AAGCACAGCATGCATGGAGTGTCCTGCAAAGATAAACTCCAAGGAAGTGGAAAATGTTCCTTTTGTTCATTTTTTTACTCTCCCTATACAGAACTCCTCCCCACCTCCGACAAGAGAATAAAGCAGGTTATAATTAAATATGAAAAAATGCAAATGGAAGTGGAAATACCTGTCAAAGGAGCGATTGTGGGAAGTCACTCTGCTGCCTTGGATCTCTCTGGTCAGGTGCCACATGACAGAGAATCTGAACAGAGCTTCCAGCCTTGTCCCCTTGGCAAGGAAAAAAGGGAGATTTAGGGAGGTTTCCAAGCTGGATGAAAATGGGAACACATTGGTATCCAGACAGTGGTTATTGGTGGAAAATTTTAAAAAGGTTTGCAAACTTCTATGTTGCAAAATTGCAAGGACAGGAGAACAATAGCAAAGACTGGTTAAAGTTTTATTGTGCAGAATGTACTGTCAGCTGTTAAAGAACTGTGCTGTCATTATATTAATGAAAGAAAATAATTAATAGCTGGCTCACTTAAAATACAGCTTATTGTGAGACCAAATACTATAAAACCAAGCTAAAATAAAGTGATTTTACAGATATTGGTGGAGCTGGGGCAGTGGGAAATACTGATTTGGGCTTGAATTAAAAACTCCAGCAAATATCTAGTGATAGATTTTGTATCCAGGGATTAATCCAGCACTAATCCCATGCTGAACAGATCCCAGGGAATTGTAAAAGCATGGACAGAGCCTGTCAGACTCTTGGAAAACACAGCAACCACGGGAGCGAAGACACGGAGAAGGGAACAGCAGGAAAGTTGGGGAGCACTGGAACAATTGCACAGTGCTGGAGGGGCTTCAGTGCACGCAGGACTCACTTTATCCCTGTCCAGAAGGGCCTGGCAGATGATGTCCTCACAGATATTTGCTGAGGGAGCCAGGCAGTGAAGTCTGTAGAACAATTCCACACAGGCAATGTGGTGCTCTCGAGTCTCCTTGTTCAGCTGATTCCAGAGCACACAGGCAACTCTCTAGGGAAAAAGAGCAAACAGCTAAATATAAATACATTAATAATTATATTCATAATAAGAGCCATTTCCTTCCTGGCTTCCTGTTACCAGAAGGCATTCCCAAATTGCCTCAGAATCCCAGGATTCTATGAATTAGAGGGTCAGTGGAGCTGGGCAGTAAAAAAAGGAGAAGAAAATGGACACCTGGTAGAAATCTGTTTTCTCTGAGATCATCTTCAGGACTGCAGGAGCAATGGGAGGAAGGGTGACCATCTGCAGCTTGCCAAGGAAGGGGTTGTGGCCAGACACTTTGTACCTCTTCATCCTGTCCTCAATGACCAGTGCCAGGGACTGGGAGTGGTTGATGACCTCCAGGAGGGTGAAGATGGACACGTTCTGCACGTAGCAGTCGTTGACACAGCAGCAGATTGTCATCAGGGACTTGAGCCACAGAGGGAAGCTGCCATCACCTCCTGCTCGCAAGGGAAGGGACAGAAAGGGCTGGAAACAACCTCAGGGTTGGGCTCATAGTCCCAAAAATCCTTTAAGCAAGGGTCAAAATGACTGCCCAGGTTCCATCATCAACAGCTGATGGAATCACAGAAGGTTTGGGTTGGAAGGGACCTTGAAGGTGCCAGGGACACCTTCCACTCTCCCAGGGTGCTCCAAGTCTGCCCTGGAACATTTCCAGGGATCAAGCAGCCACAACCTCTCCAAGTTTTCCCTACTTCTCCCAGCAGAAAGCTCTTGCAGGACCCCAACACCTACAGGATTTCTGCTTTCCCCTTTATGGTTATTCCCTTTATGTTTATTCCCCTTTATGTTTATTCCCTTTACATTTATTCCCCTTTATGTTTATTCCCCTTTATGTTTATTCCCCCTTATGTTTATTCTGCTTTCCCCTTTATTCCCTTTATGCTTATTCCCCTTTATGTTTATTCCCCTTTATGTTTACTCCCCCTTATGTTTATTCTGCTTTCCCCTTTATTCCCTTTATGTTTATTCCCCTTTATGTTTATCCCCTTTATGTTTATTCCCCTTTCCCCTTTATGCTTATTCCCTTTATGCTTATTCCCTTTATGTTTATTCCCAAGCATTATTTAGAGCTGCTGTTTTGTTTCCCAGCTGCCATTGTCACAACCAGCTCCAGAGGGCTCAGGATCCATGGATTCCCTCCATGGATTTCTGGGATTCCCTCTCCCAGTAGCACTGAGGCCCCTCATTTCAGGATTTATAAATTTATAACTGACGTGGCTGACATCAATCCAAGCCATCTTTTACTGAGGGAACAATGGAAATATTCCATGTCCATGCCATGCTCAGCCATGGAAATGATGGGAATATCATCAGACAGCAGGAATATGGGGTGAGGTGAGGAACAGAACCCAATTTTCCAGTTTCCCACCTCTCCATTCTCCACAAACCTGTTTGTGAGCTAACCTTCAGGCCAATACCAGCTCCTGCTAAAGCTAAGGACGAAACTGGAAATCCAAGGACAAACAGGCCCCCCAGTTATTTAAAATTATTCTTATTTGTTACATTGAACTCCTTTGAATGCTGAGGGTTTGAGATAAGAGATGATTTTGCCTCTGTTGTGGTTTAGAGCTCAAATTTTCCACCTACAGCTACCTTCCTCTAAAACATCCTTTTTGGGGATACAACCCATGGACAATAGGGATGGATATCCTGAAAATCCTGAATCATGCAAGGCTGTACAGGGCAGGAGGTCTTTGTATCCCTTCAGCTCCAAATTTTCTAGTGGAATTTTTCCAAAAGAATTTAAATTAAAAAAGCTTGGCAAAACTCAGCTACCAGACACACCCCAGCTGCTGAGATGGATGAGACTTTAATTCACAATTTGCCTTCAGCCCCGTCCAAGGGTTTTTACTGGCTCTGGTCTTAAAAATAGCCAAACTCTCACTGTTTGCATCCTAAAAATGCTCAGGAAAGGAAACTTTTCTTACCAGGCCCCTGAAACAGAGAGAGGTACAACTGCTCCATCTCCTCCTCAGAGAGGTAAACTGGGAATGTGGTACAATCCAGCAGCAGGTGACAAGCTGCAGAGAAAGCTTCCTTGCAGTCACCTCTGAGAGGTCCCAACACCAGCTCCAAGTCCCACTCCTCCTCCTCCTCCTTCTCCTTTCTGTGCCCAGAGCTGTGTTCAGACAGGAGAGGAGTGGAATTCTTGCCCCTGAAGGGCGAGCCCCGGGCTGAGAACAGCTCTGAGAGCATTTGTTTCACCTGGGGCACAGTGATTTGCTTGGCATCCCAAGGACTCTTTTTCTTGTTGCCACTCTCAGGTAACCTGTAGCCATTCTCCTTTTTCTCCTTCCCACTCAGATTTATTGCTGCTATCCCTTCAGGACTCATTTCTTGCAGCTGCATCCCGAAAATGTATTTGCTGGAAAATTTGGCAACCAGCTCCTGGATGCAATAGAGAGTTTTCTGGATGCTCCCTCCTTTTTTCCAGACATCATCTCTCTCCAGGGTCACCGTGGGCACCCCCAGGTGCTGGGACAGCTCTGGGGAGGAGGCACTCAGGCCAATGCCACTGTCCTCTGACTTGAGGGTGGGGAATGGAGCCTCCTCCTCCTCCTGCAGCACAGATTTGGTCTCCAGGGTTATGTCCACATCTTCCTTTGGCACCGGGCTCTGCAACAGCAATAGGGATGTGGTTAATGTGGCACTGCCAACAGAGATTTAACTTGGAGAACAGCAACGACAGAAAAAGGAAAAATTCCTGGTTGTGATTCCCAGTTTCAGGATCACAGTTGTTTATAAACAGCTCCATTCGTTTCCTTTTAAAACGCAACAAATATCTGTAGAAACCTCACAACTGACTCATCAAACAGAGGGATCTGTTCCCTCAAAACCAAGTTCCCCCCAGAGCAGTGTTCCATCTGTTGCATTATTTCTGCTCAAATGCAGGTATTTGTTCTGCTGGCAGATTTTGGCTTGTGGGGTTGCTTTATTCCATTTATTCCTCATTCCTCAGCATGGTCCTTTGCACACCAACAATGCCCCATTGTGTTCCACTGAAATATTCATTGAAAGCCCTGCAGACCTAACCAGCTGTGCAGCTGGGCTGCATTTGGTAGCTCCAGTTTTTTAGCTACTGCATTCTGTTTCCAAAACCATTTAGATCCCATCCTTCTCAGGGGCAGACAAGACCAAACCCCTTCAGTGCCACAAATAATCCAAACAGGTCAGAACTGAACACCCAGTGAGAGTAACAAGGCAGCAGAGTGCTCTGGAAGGAGCCAAAGAAGGGAAGTTTCAAAAAAAATCTTTATTGTTGTACTTAAAAATTTCAATAATAAGAAAATTTCAATAACAAGAATTATAGGTTTGGGTTGGAAGGGATCTTAGAAATGACCCAGTGCCACCCCAGCCCTGGCAGGGACACCTCCCACTGTCCCAGGCTGCTCCCAGCCCCAGTGTCCAGCCTGGCCTTGGGCACTGCCAGGGATCCAGGGGCAGCCACAGCTGCTCTGGGAATTCCATCCCAGCCCCTGCCCTCCCTCCCAGGGAACAATTCCTAATTCCCAACATCCCATCTAACCCTACTCTTTTTTAGTTTAAAGCCATTCCCCTGTGGCCTGTCCCTCCATCCCTTGGAAATTGTCTCTCTCCATCTTTCCTGTGGCTCCCTCCAAGTGCAATTGTCATCTAGGCTGGAGGAGAATTAGCCTTTTAAATTCCGTCCCAAAATTATTTAAACCAAGAGTTTTAAAGGGTTTTACCCATCTCTGAGGGGATGAAAATCACCTACCCCATTGCCACTCCCTGTCTCGATGTCCAGGTAGGAAGGGGGCATTTGCACCTTGCTGAGCACCTTAAAACAGGTTTTTAAGGCATGAGTGAGTTCTGGCAGTGCCAACACTTCCATGTTTTCCAGGAGAGACTCCACCATGTAACTGAGCATCTGGGGCAGGTACTGAGTCTGCACTTCTGAGTAGAGCTCCTGAAATAAACAAGGAATGTTTAAAGGAGTTATCCCATTGTTGGATTTTGCCCTTTTCTGACCCAGAGCTGGGGTCACTGAGAGGTGTTTTAAAACCTTTTATTCCATTTTCAGTCTCATGTGAAGGGTGAGACAATACAGATGTTATAATTCACGCCATCACAAGCAGAAGTTAATTATTTCCTAATTACAATACATTATAAGCATTTCTTGGCCTATCAGCTTTTGTCACACCATGCTGTAAATGCCTTAAAGCCAATCATCTAAAATTACCTTCATGGGTTCTATTACAATGCATCTCTCATGGTTCTATTTCTCCAAAGTATCCAGTCTGATTTGCAAAGCCATCCTTTGAAACTTGTTTCCAGCTCCATTTCTCTCTCAACAATGTCTGTCCTATTCTACTGTTGTGGGTTTTGTGTTAACAAAGGACTCCTGACAATAATATTAGAAGGTTAAATATGATTTATTAACATGACTCTATAATATAAGGATTTGGGCTATTATCTGTCTAGCACAGAGCATCTGAAGCTCTTGCTTCAAGCTTCGTCCAAGGAATGTTAGAATAGTTTACACAATTAGAGATAACAACTTTTCACCTCATAGGTTGAAAGGAAGAAAATTCCTATCTCCCATTATTAGGAGACAGGTAGAGAAATTCAAATGTCTTTGAAACACAGATTAAAGATTTTATTTACAGAAACCTATACAAAATAAAAAAAAAACAATAAAAAAATGTTTTCCCATGAAAAAATTTTTCTACAAACTTACATACAGAGAAACTTACAATATGTTCTTACAACACTGTTCCTAACTCCCTACAAATCCATTTCCCACATCCCATCTCCCCCATTGTTGCTATGAATATATTATAAGTTTCTTTGTGCGTAAGCTTNACAAAATTATAGAGTCATTTTAATAAATCATGTTAGCCTTCTAAAATTGTCATCAAAAGTCTTTTCTTCTATGTATAAACCACGACAATACCCCATCACTGAGCAGTGACTGCTGAAGGCAGCCTTACCAAAGGGATCACATCCAGCAGGAACACCAGCAGTGTGCACAGCTCTGAGATGCTGGGAGGGCTGCTCACGTTTTCCAGAGGATACCTCATCCCTGTGGATTTGTTTCTGGAGTGAAAGAAACATTCTTATGGAAGGGTTTTGTTTTTTTTTTTTTTTTTTTCTCATGGCAAAATTCTGGTTACGAGCAAAAAGCTTCATTAAAATCAGTACAAAATACTGAACAGCTCTGAGGAAAAGGGTTTCTAACAGAGCAGGAGAAAATATTCTGTCAAAACAACCTCAACTCTGTGTGGTATGATGAAGAGCTGCTAATTGTCAGATTGCAGCATCTTCTTAGAGTTAAAAATGATGAAATAGAGATATCATAGAATCAAAGGGTTGGAAGAGACCTAAAAGCCCATTTAGTATCTTTATTTTTCTTCTATAAAGACCTCTCCACCTCCCCCCTCCCAAGCCTTTTTCCTTCTTCTGTTGATTTGAAAGGGATTTCTTTTGTTCCCAGGTTGAAATTTCCATCTAATTGTTTACCTGGTTGCATTCCTGAATTATTTGTGGACACAACTTACAGATCTGGCTGGTTCTACCATGTGTGATGTCCCTTAAAAGCTTCAGTAAATGTTATTATCCTGAACAGACAGCTCTGAAGTGGCATTTTTGAGATAAACACCTGAAACAATCTTCAAAGCATTTGGTCAGGTAATCCCAGAGGAAATCGGTGCTTAAAGATGTGATCAACAAATTCACTGTTTTGACAATTTCTGAAGCATTTTTGTTCTCTTTGATTGCACTGGAAGGGAGAGAAAAGGAAAAGAAAAGCAGATGTCAGTGAGGATTCACATCACATGAGCTGATGGACTGGAAAATCACTTTTCCTCTTTCTCTACGAGCTAAAAAATGGTGATTTTTTAAAATCAAAGCCTAAATCATTCTGGAAGAGCTGGAGGATCTTTCAGATGCTGGAAATCACAAGGCTGAGCTCTGTCAGCAGCTTGATGTCACTGTGGTTACTCAACACCCATCACATGCAGCAAACTTCCTTTTTTCTCTGCTAATCTGAGAGAAATTCATTGTGTGTGGGGAAAGGGGAAGCAAGAGAAGAATTTCCTCCTCTTTCCTGGCCAAAAAGTCACTTTGTTACAACCCAAAACTTTGTTAAACTCCGTCATTTTAAGCATTTAGCTTTAAAAAAATGATCCAATTTCAGCTCAGAGTTGGGAATTTATCATACCTTGCCAGGGTGTTGCCACTTTGATTGTAGCTGAGTTTGAGATCAGAACCCAGGGTGTCTTTGCAGTAGGAATAAAAAGCTCTAAGAACTTCCAGGAACAGATCCCCAACAACCTGTGGCCCTGCAAGAAAAGGGAAAAAAGAATCCAGGAGTTGTCTACAGAGGAGAGGAAGAAGTAATAATTTCAGTGCCCTAAACTTGGAATAATTAAAAAAAAAAAAGTAGCGTATAAAGCATTGCAGTGAGTGCTTTTAAAAATAAAAATATAAAAGTTTAAGTGACTAAGAATAGCAGAAAAAGTCAAAGCTTGTTATGTTCGATTTGATACTTTAAAATAATTGCTGCATTGTTAAATCCATTTCTAAAGGGAGTGAAAGTCTTAAAGGCTTAAGGCTCAAGGAGTCAAACTTCATATGCTGACTGGAAAGATTAAAGTGGATAATGCAGTTCAGCAAAATATCCCTGATTTAACAGAGATTTATTATTCCTTTATTTGTACTTTGGATTAATGCAGATTGTCAGGCAGCCAAGCAACACATCCAGTAGGGCAATGTCTCTCATTTACTTTCTAAATTAGATTAATCAATACATTTATAACAGAAACAACCTCTTTGGCAACATCACTCCCCACCCAAAATTATTTTAAAAAATTGTCAAGTCACTTTGGTTTAATTCTTTAGTGCAGAAAAGTGAATTTGCCCTTGAAATAAAGATGGGCAGAGCCTCATCCTTCTGGTGCTGCAGGGACCCAGCAGGACAGACACGGAGAGGGAGGAGCAGAGGAACTCCAGGGCACAAACTGAGCTGAGTGTGGACACAAGGGTGAGGTGCTGCTCTGGAAGTGCCCCTCAGATGCCAGTTCAAGGCTCAGAATCCCAGAATTATCAAGGTGGGAAGAGCCCTCCAGGATCATCCAGTGCCACCCCAGCCCCACCAGCCTCACCCCAAACCCTGTCCCCAAGGGATCCAGACTGTCACTCTAAAGCTCACTTAAACTTCACCTCATCACTTTGGCTTTGTAGGAACCTGACCTTTGGATGGGAGGGACCATCCTGGAGACTCCTCACAGCCCTCAAGGTGCTGACTCTGGGAGCAGAGGAATTGTGAGTTGGAGCACCCTGAGTATTTATCTGGGGGATGTGCAGGTGCCTTTTGCTTTGATTTCATGGAATCACCAAGGTGGGAAGAGCCCCTCAGGACCATCCAGTGCCACCCCAGCCCCANGCCACCTCCAGGTGACACCTCCAGGGCTGGGCACTCCAAAGCTCCCTGGGCAGCCCCTGCCAAGGCCTGAGCACCCTTTCCATGGGGAAATTCCTCCTGGTGCCCACCCTGAGCCTGCCCTGGCCCAGCCTGAGGCCGTTCCCTCTCCTCCTGTCCCTGTTCCCTGGGAGCAGAGCCCGACCCCCCCAGCTGTCCCCTCCTGGCAGGGACTTGTGCAGAGCCACAAGGTCCCCCCTGAGCCTCCTTTTCTCCAGGCTGAGCCCCTTTCCCAGCTCCCTCAGCCCCTCCTGGGGCTCCAGCCCCTTCCCAGCTCCGTTCCCTGCCCTGGACACGCTCCAGCCCCTCCAGGGCTCTCCTGCAGGAGCCACAACTGGGCACAGCCCTGGAGGGGCCTCTCAGTGCCAGCACAGAGGGACAATCCCTGCCCTGCTCCTGCTGGACGCACAATTCCTCATCCAGGCCAGCTGCCAGTGGCCTCTTGCCCCCCTGGGCACCCCTGGGCTCGTGTCCAGCCCCTGTCACCAGCACCCCCAGGGCCTTTCCTGCTTGAGCAGCTCTCAGGACACTCTGTCCCCAGCCTGTAGGGTTGGGGTTGGCACAAGTCCCAGCCTGGGTTGTGCTGACCCTACAGGAGGGCCCAGATTTGCATTTCCCTCCCTGGGATCCATCCATGCTCTGCAGGGCTCTGTGGGGCAGCCAGAGAGAAGCTGGAGAGGGAATTTGTTCCAGAGCAGGGCCAAGGCAAGGAACAGCCTCCTGCACACTCCCACTCAGCAGAGCCAGGGTTAGGATTGGGCTGGGTTTAAATCCTACTGAGATTTGGGACAAACACTTTACCTATTTCAGGTTTGTCCAGGAGGCTGATGAGGATCCGGAAGGGTTTGAGATAAGCCTGGTGCTGTTCCTCTGGGTCAGACTCTGGGAATTTCTGATGCAGAATCACAATCAAACTCTAGGAAAAGGAAAACATCACAATGTTATCCATCAGAGACAGATTGTCATCTTATTAAAAGCTGAAGTGTTTCTAAATTTGATTTTGTTTAGGACTGATTACAAATGAACTCCAATTTTCCATCCAGGGGAAACAAATCAATTCCATCTTCCCATCATCTCTACTCAAGGGCTGATGTTATCCAGAGAAACATTTTTAAATAATTCAGGTTGTTCAGCTTCCCTTTGCTTTCCTTAGATTCCAGAAGCAACCCAATATTGGCATAAATACAGCACAGAGGCTTTGAGATAGAGGGAAATGGAACCACAGGGACAGAGAGGGAAGGACAAACCAATAACTGGGAATAATTCTGGACACAGTTTGAGCTAAAATTTCAAGGGTAATGAATTTATCTGGAATATACCTGTATAAAATGAACACCAACCTCAACCAAAAGATCTTTAGAGTATTTTCCAAAGAAATAAACAGCATGGTCTTCAGAACTGGTGGAGCCTGGAGCAAAAGTGCCACCTTTAATATCAGAGCCTACAAGAAAACAGAGGCAGGAGGAGCTCAGAGAGCAGCACAGAGCACTGAGGGGTTTAAACTGAATTTACACTGCATTTTTAATCTTTGCCATTTCAACAGCCCACAGGCCCCAGTTTGAGAGCATCCAGATGTTCAGCACAACACATCAATCAAAACCAAGGCCAAATCCAGTGGGAATCACTATTTCTTCCAGAAAAATAAGGTTAAAAAAGTAACTTTTAGTCCTTTTAGTCCACTGAACCACTTCACAACAAGCTGTGGGTGGAACCAGATTTTATCAAATTCCCTGGGATTCAGAGAGAAATAAACTGACCTCTGAAGAGAAGCCCTGTTTGCCAAATATTTAATTGCATTAAGGCACTTAATAAATGGCAAATAAACACCACTTTACTTTATCATCATCCATTACCAGCTAAAGAAGTGTATTCCAATTTTAAACACTGAATTTTTTTTTGCTCTCAAGTGTCCAGAACAGTGAAAATCCCTGGATTTTGCACAGTACCTAGCAGCCATGCATACAATCTCCTGTTGAGGGACATGTCTCTCCTCAGCAGAGTCTGAGTGGCTGCTGACAGGATATAAACCAGATCAGCCCTTCTTAGCAGGATGCTGCTTTCCTTGCAGTCCTAGGGGGGAAAAATAAAGATTTTTCAGCTCTTGGTGAGCACTGAAAGGAGTCAAATTGGTGATGGGCTGGGTTTTTGAACTGGGAATATTAATGTTTTGGGGAAAAGGTAAAAAAGCATCAACAGGAATGTGGGAAATGGGTTTGTGGAGAGTTCTCAAAGCCTGACAGAATGCTCACACAGAATGGATCTGTGTGCAAACTTTGAGATGAGAAACGCTGACTTAGAAATGCCATGGAATAGGAGAGATATTTTTGAGAGAGAAATGGAGCTGGAAACATGTTTCAAAAAATAGCCTTGAAAATAAGACTGGATACTTTAGAAAATCAGAACTATGGAAGATGCATTGTAATAGAACCCACGAGGGGTAATTTTAGATGATTGGCTTTAAGGCATTTACAGCATGGTGTGATAAAAGCTGATAGGCCAAGAAATGCTTATAAAGTAATAAGAAATAATTAACTTCTGATTGTGATGGTGTGAATTGTAACATCTGTATTGTCTCACCCTTCACATGAGACTGAAAATGGAATAAAAGTTTTTAAACCATAAAAGTTGCCCCATCTCTGGGTCAGAAAAGGGCAAAATCCAACACAGAAAAATGGTTTGTGTGCTAAAAATGTCAAGAAATGTGACACAGGGGATCTGAGAATAGATGGATCAGGGAATCACAGGATGGGAGGGACCTCAAAGCCCACCCAGTGCCACCCCTGCCATGGCAGGGACACCTCCCACTGTCCCAGGCTGCTCCCAGCCCCAGTGTCCAGCCTGGCCTTGGGCACTGCCAGGGATCCAGGGGCAGCCACAGCTGCTCTGGGAATTCCATCCCAGCCCCTGCCCACCCTGCCAGGGAACAATTCCTAATTCCCAAGATCCCATCCAGCCCTGCCCTCTGGCACTGGGAGCCATTCCCTGGCTCCTGGCCCTGCAGCCCTTGGAAATTGTCTCTCTCCATGGTTCCTGGGGCTCCTTCAGGCCCTGCAAGGCCACACTGAGCTCAGCCCAAAGCTTCTCCTCTCCTTAAGACTTAAAAATCTCTCCTCCATCCTAAACACTGCCTGTCCTACAGGGAGGTGAGGAAACAATGGGAACAACTTTTGTTTTAAGTAAGATTTTCTCCCCTGGCCTTTAGCAGAAATAACTTCATGAGGACAATTTTAAATTCTGAAATCCTACTTGAATAAACTCCAGATTTTTTTTCCACATGAGCTGCTCAGGCCTGAATAGTTCAAGCACATCCCAAATATCCCCCAAAATGCCCTGTGAAATCATTTCTTCTGCCTTGGAAGCTGCAAAGGCTCTGAGGAGCAGCAGAGTCTCCCCCACTCCTCAAATGGACGGGGCACAAGAAACCCCAAAATTCACAGATTTTGAAGGTTCAAAATTCAGCCATTTGGCAATAACAGAGGTGGGAGCTGGGCTGCTTGCACAGAACACTCATTCCATGGGAAATTCCCAAAAGAATCCCCTTACCAAAGCTGTATAAAATGGGAAAAAGAAGAGGATTGCTTCCAGAGTGTTCCTCTGCACAAGGACATTGGAATCCAGCACTGACACACACAAAGATTTTATCTGGAAAAGCAAAACACAACATTTTATTTGATTTTGCTATCAAATAATCACTGGAAGGAAAGGAAGAAAATTTGGCTACTTATGAACAATATTTTTGTTTAAATAAGAGGATAATTACAATTTAACTCCTGTACCCAGAGTGAGTTAAAAGAAATTTTTGTGGATATGAAAAGAATTGTTAATATTGGGTTTGTAAGAGTACAGAATGTCCCGGAGTTACAAGATGTAAAACCTCCCAAAATGCAGATATTACTCTAATTAGCCTTAAATTTATTCCATCACTCAACACAAATTACTCCCTAAAGCGGATTTCCATTTGAGTGGAAAAATAAAAAAGACACAAAATTTCAGAACAGCAAACACTTTGGGAACTGCACATGAAACACTGAAAGCAGAAAAGCAGCTCTTCAAACGAAACGGACGAAGCAATTTCAGAGCACGGACCTTGCAGTGTCTCTTCTGAAATAATCCCAATTTAACCCAGAGAAGGCAGGGATTACAGGCTGTAAAATGAACTTACTGTGAGTTTATGATCAGTGCCCAGCATGAATTTCTGCTGCTTGCCAGAGAGCTCCCTGTTGATGTGGCTGACAACGAAGAGGGAAGCAGGGAGCCTGATGGAGGGGCTGCCCAGGACACTGCCCCACAGCGCCCCATAAAAAACCTCCTGGCCCATCAGCAGGGACAGCTTCACCAGCAGAGCATCCGTTCTGCACACAGACAGAGGAAACATCCCTTTGTTAGCTGGTTTGATACCCCAGGAATGGAATTTTACGGAGTTGATATCATTTATACATTTATT
>VXAX01007917.1:4599-27154 GCA_013399835.1 Leptocoma aspasia
TCCTCGGCCGGCCGGGCTCTGGGTGGGGAGAGGAGGGTTAGTGAGTGGCGGCGGCAGGTCCAGGCCCCCGTGGTGGCTCCTGCCTTCAGGTGTCAATGAGCAGGTTTACCACGGCGCGGAGCTTGCAGGCAAACCATCGCCTGAGGGGACAAAAGTATTGGTAATGGAACTGCTCGAACTCTGGGGTCTGGCGGATATCACGGAAAAAGGCAGTGTCAAGGTCGGACTCGGTAAGGACGATCAGGAGGAGGAGCAAAACAAAGAGGAGTCCAACTGTCACAAGGAGCAAACGGAGGACACTTAAAAGAAACTTATTCACCTGTTGGGCCTGTGCCGGCCCCAGGCCGCCGGCGCCCGGGCACAGCGCCCGCAGCTCGCCCTCCGCCTCCGCCGCCGGCGTGCCCGCCTCCGACTCCTTCTCCTCCTCGATGCTGCACGGGGCCCCGTTGGCCTGGCGCGACAGCAGCATCAGCTCCAGGCTGTGCTCGGCCACGGGCGTGGGCAGCACGCTGTCCGCGGGGCTGTAGCTCTCGTCGGCGATCACGGCCACCCGCTCGCTGCTCTCGGCGCGGCCGCTCCGGCCGGGGCCCGCGAAGGCGTCGCCGTGGGAAGCCGAGCGCACCGGGGTGGAGTGGGCGCTGTCACGGAGGGACTCCAGGCCTGGGGACACAGGAGAGGCAAGGGGACGCTCAGCGGGGTGCGGGGGGGTCCCTGCCCGCAGCCGGGAGCTGCCCGCACCGCCCTAGCCCGGTGTCCCCCGCGGGGACAGGGCGGCTGCCCGGCGTTGCTGCTTGTTGTGGTGGTCCTTGGGGACCTGCAGCCCCTTCAGCGCCGCTCGTGACTGCGGCGGTGGCACGGTGGCACTTCGACACCCTCCTGGCTTGTCACCGTCACCAGCAGCCGCTGGCTGCCGGCCGGGAGCGCGGCAGGGCCCGGGCTCGTCTGCAGGCGGTCACACGCGCCCGCGGGCTGTAGCTGCCCTGAGGTGACTGTGACAGTCCCCCTGGCAGCTGCCCACAGTGCTTGGGGCCCCTCTGCCCTGGCAGCGCCAGCCGTGGCACCACGGCAGCTGCCCGGTGACACAGGCAGGAACGAGCTGGGGAGGACAGGGACGGGTGGCAGTGGTGAGAACCCCGGGTGGGAGCTGTGCTGGGCTGGTGGGGGTGGGTGTCCCCCAGCACATGGGGGAGATGTCCCCATCGCGTGCAGGAGCCCCTGCAGCACAGGCTGCTCTCAGTTCACCACAAACCAAACGTTTTACATCGCTCACACACGAGCAGGAGCTGTGTGCCAGCCCCTGTGCCAGCTTCCAGCCCTGCACCAGGCCGAGCTTTGGCCTTTGTGCCAAGGAACTCCTGCCCCTACCAACATCTCCTCCAAATCCCCAGATTCCAAGAAACCACACACATAAGGGACTGGTTTCAGGTAGTTCTGGCAGGTAGGGGGGATAGGAACTCTGCTATTGCAGTGGCCCCAGCTCCAGGGAGGGTGTCTGAAGGTCGTGGTGGGGACCAGCTGGTGACCGGGGCCACCCTGCAGGCGGCTGGAGAGGGACGGGGCTGGACTTGTCGCCAGGGGAAGAGCACAGTGCACTGAAGCACCTTGACATGCTGTCACCGCATGTCCTGGCTGCCGGAGGGCGAAGGGCAGCACCCGGAGCTCATCCGGCCGCATTCCCGGGGATTTGCAGCCTGTCCTTTGTGAACGCCGCAGCAGCGCCGGGGCTCCCGGGCAGCCAGGAGGGAACACGCTCTCACCCTGCCAGCTCTGCGCTCTCCCCCCGCGTAGAAACGTTCCCGCGGCCCCCACTGTGTCCCCGAAATGGGGGACAGCCACTGAGGGGCTGCCACTGCTCATCACCACAGTGACAGCAGTGCTGGACCCCAGACCCAAAGCCTCTTGCCTTCTGCTTCCACAGGACTGGCAGAGAAGCTAGAAATTCCTGGGAAATCTGAGTCCAGCCCCACCACCTGAGCTGCTCTGTGGTAATAACAGCCTGGAGTCCAGCCAGCCTCAGAGACCCCAGCCCACTCCCTGCCACGCATATCCTGCATCCCGCATTCCTGCATCCTGCATTCCTGCACCTCACATTCCTGCATCCCACCTTCCTGCATCCTGCATTCCTGCATCCCGCCTGCTCACCAGCTGACTGCGGGGAGCACAGTCCATGGGGAGCCCCGTGGACACTCCAGAAGGTCCCAGACCCCGCGGCGCAGCGTTACCTGGCTCAGGTGTGTCCCCAGGGCCGTAGGCAGCATCGTGGCCAAGGCTGGGGACAGCCGGGAGCAGCGGCAGAATGCCCAGGGCCCGGGACAGCAGCCGCGGCCCCAGGGCCAGCACCCGGACCCGCACCTCCCGGCAGCAGTGGTTGATGAGCCACAGGTGGACGCTGACCCTGGTTTTAATCTTTACCAGGCACTTCACCATGGTGGCCCGTGGCACAGGGACACAAGGAGCGCAGGGACAGCTCTGCAAGTGGCACTGCTGCCGGCCCCGGGGGCAGCACTATTTTGGGCACCCGCATTCCCACGGGACCGAGCTGAAGTGAGAGTGAGGAAAAGCAAAGGGGTGGTACCAGCTCGGGGTGATTTATGGTGGGAGGTGATTTAACACTGGCTGCTTCCCAACGGCATGTGGGGGACAGACTGTCACATGTAACTGGGTGGCAGAGGTGACCCTGTCTGCTTCCATCCCCAAAACTGGCACAGCCACCAACCCTGGGATCCCTTGGTGGAATTAAATCCTGCCCCTTGGGGCAGACAGTCCCTGTCCCTGCCTGCATTCCGGGCCCAGGACCAGGACTGGGGTGGCTGTGCTGGGGCAGGGAACAGCCGTGTCACTGGGAGTGGGACACTGCTGTCACCAGCAGGTAATGCAGCCACCACCAGCAGCACAGCCACAGCCCCCAGCATGTCCCCAGCCCTGTGGGGCACCTCTACAGCTGCTCCCAGTGTTTTGCCTTTTGCCAGACCTTCTTCCCAGTGCATTCTACTCTGACACAGCCCCAGGATGGGGAGAAGCAGCCCCAGGATGGGGAGAAGCAGCCTCCCCTTTCCAGCCTGCTGGAACACCACCTTTTCTGAGAACAAGCCACTGGGGCTGAGGCCTCAGCTGGACATGTGTGCATGTGTGTGTGCGTGCACATTCACGTGTGTGTCTGTGTATGTGTGTGTGTGTGCACGTGTGTGTCTGTGTGTGTCTGTGTGCACACCTGTGTGTGAGTACCTGTGTATTTCTGACTGTGTACCTGTGTCTGTGGGTGTACCTGTGTGTGTACCTGTGTCTGTGTGTGTGTACACACCCGTCTGTGCACACCTGAGTGTGTGTGCCCGTGTCCGTGTGCCCTGTGTGTGTAGGTGCCCAGGTGTGCTGTCCCCGTGCCCCGGTGTGTCGGGCAGGCTGTCCCGTGTCCTACCTTCCATGATGGAGATGTGGACGGCTCTCCGCCGAGTGCGGGGCACGCTGCTCAGCCGGGGGCCGTGCGTGATGGACGGGCAGCTCCGGCTGGGCACCAGCCCGGCCCTGGGGACACGAGTGGGGACAGGATCAGGGCCAGGACAGAGCCAGCGCTGCGGGCACACGGCCGTGCCCGGCGCACACGGCAGTGCTCTGGGCACGTTCCCACCCCGGGCACACAGGTCCCACCCTGGGCACATGGAATGCCCTGGGCACGTTCCCACCCTGGGCACATGGCAGTGCTCTGGGCACGTTCCCACCCCGGGCACACAGGTCCCACCCTGGGCACATGGAATGCCCTGGGCACATTCCCACCCTGGGCACATGGCAGTGCTCTGGGCACGTTCCCACCCCGGGCACACAGGTCCCACCCTGGGCACATGGAATGCCCTGGGCACGTTCCAACCCTGGGCACATGGCAGTGCTCTGGGCACGTTCCCACCCCGGGCACACAGGTCCCACCCTGGGCACATGGAATGCCCTGGGCACGTTCCCACCCTGGGCACACGGCAGTGCTCTGGGCACGTTCCCACCCTGGGCACATGGAATTCTCCTGCCATGCTCCCACCCCGGGCACATGGAATGCTCTGGGCACACGGCAGTGCCCTGGCCACGCTCCCACCCTGGGCTCCTGCCCCTGGGAGCTGCTGCCAGGCTCTCACCGGTGAATCTCGGGGGGCTCCCTCTTGATCTTGGCGCTGGACTCCATCACCTCCTTGGCGACGCGGCCGCTGCAGGTGGGTCAAGACCAGCAGAGGTGAGCACAAGAGCACAGCCCTGGCAGCCAGGTGGGCACCCCGTGCACAGCCTGGGCCCCTCCCCACATAGCTCCAGGGGAAAGTAGAAATGTTTTCTCCAGGGGAAAGCAGAAATGTTTTCTCCAGGGTAATGGGGGTGATGGAGCTCTGGCTGACACCTCTGCCACCATATTTTGCTGCTCCTTCTGGGATGGGATGCTGGACACCAGGGGGTCACCTCCCCTCAGCTGAGATAGACACAACACAGGCATCCAGGTGCTCCCATGCCAGCGAGGAGGGTGCCAGCACTGTGCACCTCAGTGCTGGGGACACACTGGGCTGTCTCATCCTGCAGACACCAGGTCCCAGGCCCAGGCTCTCACTCCAGCAACTCAGTGCAGGAATTTAGGGATAGTGGTGATTTGTTTCACACCTCATTGTTCTCCCCAGATCTCCCATCCTCTCCCATCCCTCCAAAACCTCTCCTGTGAGGCTGGGGACAGGGATGGCCTCTGTGACACAGAGACAGTGGCGGAGGTGGCCTGGTGGGGTCAGTGCTGCAATGGGGGGATCTCTGGAAGACCCTGAGGTGTCCCTGGGTGCTGCAGCCCCCAGCTGCCCCAAGAGGAGCACACAGTGACACACCCAGCAGCTGGGGCAGGGTTACCTGTAGCGGAAGCGGCTGCCCTTGAAGAACAGGTTGCTGCTGGACACCGTCCGCACCTGGCTCGACTTCTCCAACCTGCAACAGCACCAGGGCGGGGTGAGGGGCCTGCACTGCTGGCCGAGCACTGGGAGCCATGGCCAGCGAGGCCAGGTGACAGGAGCAGAGCCCTGGAGGTGTGCAGTGTCACCAGGAATGACCCCGCTGCTGGCAGGGGTGGGTGGCACTGCCCGGTAGGACACGGGCACCTGCAGCCAGCACAGCCCAGCCCTGCTGGCAGGAGTGTGCCCAGGACAGACCCACTGCCAAGGGGCTCGGCCACAGCTCCTGCCAGGGCCGGTGACACCCACGTGCAGGGACTGGCACTCCCCAGGAGGCTGAAAGCCCCCCATGGCCTGGGAACTGCAGGGTGATGGCCCCCCCTGGGCAGGTGGGCACCTGCCAGGGTGGCAAAGGTGCCCAGAGGGACTGTCTCATCTCCTCCCCATCCCACAGGAGCTGATCCCTCACCCCGGGGTGCCCAGCAGCACCCAGCCCAGCCCATGGTCCACCCCCGGGTGCACGACCCAGCGGTGATTCACTGCCACGATTAATCACAGAGAGATTTGTAAAGCAATATTGCAATTTCATTTCATGTTCATGTAATGAGGAGTGAAACCTGCTGATTGCAGCTGCTGATTGCAGAATTCCCGGTGGGAATGCATCGCATGCTCTGTCTCGCAGCTTGCTGATTAAAATAAAACTCATTACGAAGCACAAAGCGGCCTGGGTTAAGAATGGCATGAACAGGATGGTGCTGCTTGCCATTCCAGGGCTTCATCCCAAATAATTAGTTACAATTTCCTGGTGGGAGTTTGCTGAGGAGGGCTGAGCACAGAGGGGCTGGGAAAGGAGGGGGCCTGCAGGGCAGAGACCCCTATCCAGGGGCACCGGTGCTTTTGGTGGCTGGTGGCCCTGGCAGGGCCACTGGGATGAGGTGCCACACGGCCAGTGACTGACCCTGGTGCCTGGATGGAGCCCACAGGTGGGCACCAACCCATGGGGGCTGCAGGACACCCCACAAAGCAGCACTTACTTGTAGAAAGCCTGGTTCTCGATCCCACACTTCCAGAGGTGTTTGCAGGCTTCTGGCGTCGGGGCAAAATAGGTGAGGACAATTTTCTTCTCCTAAAGGAGAGAGACAGGGAGTCAGGGGGAGACCAGGGAGTGGTGCTCATCCCACAGACAAAGAATGGAGTAGGCAGAGCTGGAGAGTGGCACTGGCAGGGACAGGTCCTGCTCTGGAGCCATTTGGGGTGCAGGGACCGGCCTGGTGTGAGGGATGGGCAGAGTGCCCACAGCTCCCACTCTGCTCCCAGCCTCTGGGAACAGCCAGAAACACAGGGCTTTTTAAACACTCCCACTGATGGCTCCTGGGGGAGCCAGCTGCAGCCAGAGGTGCTCTGGCTGACTTTGAGGGATGATGGCAGGGAAGAAGCACCTTGGGAGTAATCCCGAGGGAGGGCATGGCCAGGGGCTGGGGCGTCCTGGCAGAGGCCCTGCTGTGGCCTGGCCTGGGCTAAGGGGGCTGTGGGGTCCAATGCCCACATCTGGGCACCAGCAGGAGCAGGGAGGTGACCCCAGCACTGGCACAGAGCTGCTGTCCCCATGTCCCTGCCCTGCGGGGCCAGGGTGATGCTGCTGCCATGTTCCCGGGGAACCCGCTGAGGGAAGGACACGCCGTGCCCGGGATGTCCCAGGGGAGGGGAGGCACTCACCTCCTTCTGACTTACGTACAGATAGAAAGTCTTCCCTTCGAATTTCATCTTGGTCACCTCGTTCCTGCAGGGACAAGGACAGGCAGGTGGCAGCTGTGCCCACCCAGCCCAGAGCCCACCCAGCTCCCAGCACTTCCAGAGCCTGTTTTCCATCCCAGGGGGTGCCACAGGGTGGTGAGAGCAGCCCTGGCTCACAAACCCACAGCTGGAGTGGGGGACAGCCCGGGGTGAAGCTGAGGGTCAGTGGGGACTCGCCCCATGGTGGCAGTGCCAGCTTCCAGGGACACACCGGCCAAAACTGGACATCCTGTGGTGACCCAGGAACGGCTGAGAAGGCTCACAGGGCTGGGGGGGTTTGGGATGTGGCTGACATGGGGACAATGAAGTTTAATGGGGACAAACGTAGAGAACAACGAGCCTGGGGCAGCAGAGCTCTGGGTGCACTGAGCTCCGTCCAGTGGCCACACAGCTGGCCACCCCTCGGCCACCCCGGGGACCCCGTGGGGGGAAATCACCACTGGAAGTGAGCTCAGCACCTGATGGAGTGAACTCACCACTTGATGAAGTGAACTCTCTTGTTCCCCTGCAGAACCACGAAGCCAAAGGGGGTGAAGGCCAGGAAGGCGGCGTTGCCGGACACGTCCTGCAAGGCAACAGCGAGGGCTCGTGCAGCTGCTGGCCACCAGCACAGCTGGGACGTCACTTGTCCCCAGAGCTGGGCACTGCACCACCCTGGGTGCCAGCGCTGCCAGCAGGATGTCACAGTTATCTGTTATCGTCTATATTAAATGTCATATTGGCATATATAGAATTTATGTCATTTAATATGACACAATGTTATAATTGCTGCAATTAGTGTGTGTTTATATATTATATACTGTAACTATATTACTCTGTGTAGGTATATATAGGTATTATAAATATATACACTATTTATTTGGTATATATAATTACTGTAATATATATAGTTTAATATAGTTATTTATTATATTATCACAGAATATCCTGAGTTGGAAGGGACTCACAAGGATCACTGACGTCCAAGTCCTAAATATATACATATTATATATAGCAATTAACCCAGAACACGATAACCCCAGCTGTACTTGCCTCCCTCAGAGCCCTGCCCAGCTGGTGCCCTGGGTGGCACCGAGCCAGTCCAAACCCACTAATTAGTGTCAGTCCTTCAACCCAATCCCCAGGACTGCCAGGAGGGGCTGGTGACAGCACTGCACACAGGGAAAACCAGGGAGGGCTGGGCTGTGAAAACCTGAAACAGCTGTGGGCCAGCAGCAGTGGCTGCATTCTTCCCGGGGTTTTTTTGGCCAGCAGAGCCCCAGGGGGCTTTTGGGGGGTGCCCAGAAGCAAAGTCCACCTCAGCTGTCAAGGCTGAATGGCCCCAGGCAGGGAGTGCTGACCCTCAGCCCAACACCTGCACGGGCAGCGGGGGAGCCCAAAGTCATCCCTGGGGGTGCTGCAGCCCCAGCTGGCACTGGAGGGACATTCCTGGGTGGCACAGGAGGGACGTTCCTGGGTGGCACAGGAGGGACGTTCCTGGGTGCCTGTGCACCAACCAGCCACAGCTCAGGCCTGGGCTGCCCAAAGGGCTTTGGCTCTTTCCCAAATCTGTGAAAACCTCCAGGAAAGGAAGCAGAGTCTCAGCAGAAGGATGTACTCTCCTGGGGATGCAGAGGCTTGGGAGGGGCCAGGGGTGCTAAACAGGGCACAGGTCCTTACACGGGCTCAAAAAAGTGTGTGGATGTGGCACTCAGGGACATGGCTAGTGGTGGCTTTGGCAGTGCTGGGGAATTGTTGGATTTGATGGTCTTTGAGGGCTTTTCCAACCAAAACCATTCCACGGCTCTCTTTGGCCAGGCCAGAAGTTCTGTCCATCACCAGAAACAAACAGAGGGACCCCTGTTATTCTCTGACACACAAACACACATTCCTACAGGGATTTACATACAAAACAAGTGCCAAGGACAGCCTAGGACTCTGTGAGCCCTGCTTAAGAAAGGAAGATCTTCCTCTGTGTTTGTTTTTTGGGGACAAAGCTACTGTGAGAGTACTTCAGATAGGACTGAGTCAAGGGACAGGGAACTGAGGATGGCTGCTGAGAGGGAACAACCCCTCATCCAAACTTCTCCACAACCCACTGGAGAAGAGAGAACAGAATCAGCTTCATTTAACTTTGGTTTCCAGATTCTTTAAGCATATTAACAGCAGCTCTTGATGAATTAGGCAGAATTCTGCTGACAGACACACAAGTGTGCATGTTTGTCCTTAGCTGTTACAGGAACATTAATTAGTGTAACTCAAATATGTTCAAAAGGTTCTTGGAGTAAAAGGATGGCAATTACCTGACTCCAGCAGCAAAGGTCACAAATGGGTGGCTGCTGGCAAGACCACTGCTTTGAGGGAATTCAGAGCAAAGCAATCTCTTGGGTACTCAGAGACTGCCCAGAAACGGGGAAACCCCCCCAGTTTACTGCAACTGTGTGTGTTTATGTGGCACAATTCAGGGAAAAGCCCCAGGGAGAAACCCCAGCACAGGCACTGCCTGAGAGCAGAATGTTCTGCCTGCTTTGCATCCCACGTCCATCTGCATGTGATGGGATTACCAGGGACCAGAGAGCCACACGCAGTGACATCCTCAGTCAATAAAGAGCATTTCCAGCAGCAAACTGGATTATGGGCTGGGCAGGGCAGAGGGATGGACTGTCCCAGGCAGATTAATGCCTGCTGGCTCCTCAGCCACGTCTCTGACCTTGTTCTTGCCTCCAAAGTGCTGCTTCTGCAGGAGGGTCCAGGCTGAGGTGGTCACAGGCTGTGACCACCCTGTCACAGCTGTTGGCACTGAGAACACTTCCCTGGGAGCCCTGGAAGGTTGCAGAGCACTCGCCCTCCCCGCTCCCCTCGTGCCCTCACACTGGCCAGGGATGGGGCCGAGCCTGGGCAGGGCTGGCAGCCTCAGCACGGCCCCTGGCCACAGCCCCAGAGCCACTGGCAGGTGACAAATGCACTTGGGACAGTCCCTGGCACCTCTGCAGGTCATCCCTGGCCACGGAGAGGAGTCCAGCCCCAGCAGCAGCCTAAGGAATGGGTTCAGAACTGTTTTACCTTGCATGGGTGTGGGTCAACCCCGTAGGTCTCCAGAGTCTGGGCTTTCCTGAGGAAATTCAGCTCTGAAGTGGCTGGTGCCTGCCCACTGCAGGAGGAAAAAAACGGGGGAAAAGAATATTCCATGGCAGAAGGGAAGGTGAAAGACAGCTACAGGGATTCTCTTAATGATGAAACATCAGCCACAGCACATTCCCATCAGATTTTTAGGGGATCAGCAGGAGCCCAGCACTGAAGCCTGGCCCATCCTCTCCTGCCAGCTGAACTGGCAGCACTGGGAAGGGTCAAAGGGCACCTGCCAAATTTAGGGATTAATTCCCTGCTTTCAGCACAAACACCTCACAGAGGGGAAGGAAAGGGGAGCTTGGCAGCAGAAGGCAGCAGCCCCTGGCACATAAGGACACAGCTTTGGGGGGTTTTTGGGAAGTTAAGCCCACTTCTGTCCCTGGGAACCCTTCAGGACTCGGCTCCAGAGGCACCAGCAGGGCCGTGGGATAATGGGGATTGATGATGGTCTCTGCACCTCACGTCCCTGCATGGGGGTGAGGGCAGGAGGGGTTTGTGAGGGCCTTGGTCACTGTGCCCATTAAGGTCCCCTGGGCTGTGCTGGCTGAGGTGGGAGCAGGTCCCAGCTGGGTGTGACACAGGAGGGGCGAGGGCTCAGCCCACGGTGGGAGTGAAAATCCCAAACAGGGACAGGAGTGCCCTGAGCACCTCCACAGCTCCTGTACCTCAGCTCTGACTTGTGGATCTCCGCGATTTTCCTCTCCAGCTTCTCTGAGTGCTTGGGGAAGAACTGGAACTTGGAGCTGTAACCTTCTGGGTGCTTCCCCGGGTCATAGTCCCCAATCTCAGCTGGTGGGAGACAGATCCAGTCGGGAAGAGCAGCAGGAGCAGAGCACAGTGTGCATCCCCATCCCGGCAGCAGCCGGCCAGGGAGCGCTGCCCCGACCCCCCTGTGCTTCCCCTGGGAGGGATCGTTTGCCACCCATTAACTGCACCCAGTTAATTCTGCTGTTTGTGTGGCAGTCACCTGCAGCAGAGGGTCACCGTCCCAAATGTATTAGTTCCTCAAGCTGCAGGAGCAGGCAGGAGGGCAGGCAGGAGGGCAGGGGCTGGGTGAGCCCCGGGGCTGCTCCTGGGGACACCGTGCCCCCTGTACAGGTGTGGCCTCGCAGTGACAGCCCTGCACCCATCCTCACCCTCCCCCAGCCCAGCCCAGCCCTGGTGGGTGCCATCGGTGCTGCAGGTGCAGTGCCCTGCTGTCAGTGCAGTATGGAAGGTGTTTTTGGCAGGAAAAGTGAATTTCTGCCCCACAAAGGCTCACCCTGCAGGATGTAGGCGGCCAGCAGCGCCGCGTCCGACGTCTTGCACAGCAGCCGGCCGTGGTACAGATCCCTCTTGATCTGCAGGAACACCAGGTACCTGGGCACAGGAGGAGAGTCCCTCTGTTACAACTTAAATTACCCAAACAGCCAATTTAGGGACGGAATACCTGCCCCCTGCCGCTTCTCTCACATCTCTCTCCCAGCAGCCAAACGTGGCACTCGCTGGGCTGGCCCTGGCCAGGGCTGGGGCTCAGACCCACACATCCCAGCCCCCCCCAGCCCATGGTGCTCCAGGTGCACTGTGCCTGCCCCAGGGCCAGCCCGTGGCCCGAGGGCTGCTCAACAGCCAGCGTGTTTCTCACAGAGCTGTGACCGCAGCCCAGCCGAGGCGCCCCGTGCTCTGAAGGGGGTCGCATGATCCAGAGCCCACCCGCGCCTGCTGCATCTTCCCTGGATGTTCAGCTTCCCCATAACGTGATTTTCTCCTTCCCAAACTTCCTGTGTCCTTCTGGGTCTTGGTGTGTGCACCCACGTCCCTCCTCTGTGCTCGCCACGACCAGCACTGCATCACCCAGGGCCAGCTGCCTCCTGTGCTCCCCATCCCTGTCTCTGTGCCCACTTAAAAGACAAACCATGCCGGAAAAATTACATATTCCAATAAATTTGAACCTAAGTCACATTTTGGGCTGCGTCATGTGGCATTTGGGAAAACCTTTAGCTGGTAAAACATAAGTCATGGAGTGAAGGAGTGAAATGCAGTGCTCAGAAATGAATTTAAATAACCAGACTTGCACTCTGCAGTCCTCGGTCATGCCTCATTGCTCAAATCTGAGTTTATGATGAGGTAAAGCATTATTTTTCACAGATAAAATACATTAAAGAGAAATCTTGCTATTAAAGTGGACTCAGTCCGGGGAAAAGTGAATTTTAAGCCGAGGTTCCAGCTGCAGCTGCAGGCACACCTCAAAGGGGAGCAAGCAGGAGCAGCTCACCTGCACAGGGGCCTCAGCCTGTACCTGAGGGAGTGACAGAAGGCAGAGTTAGATTGGGTTTTGGGAGGAAATTCTTCTCTGCATTGCACCCCTGCCACGGGCAGGGACGCACTAGGCCAGGCTGCTCCAGAGCCGGGGTCACCACCCTCACAGAGAGGAATTTCATCCCCACATCCCCCCTCAGCCTGCCCCTGGCACTGGGAAGCCATTCCCCCTTGGCCTGGCACTGCAGGCTCTTGTCCCAAGTCCCTCTCAGGTCTCGTGGGAGGGGCCCCTTTGGTCCCTGGAGGGGGCTCTCAGGTGTCCCCACAGATGGTGCCAGCTCAGAACCCTTGGGTGGAGGCTCCAGCCCAGAGCTGCTGGGGGCCAGGGCTGCTGGAGATCCACAACCAGGGCTCATTTTCCAAAGCTGCTGCGGTGGCTCTCGTGTCCTTCCTCCTGGCAGGAAGAGCAGCACGAAGAGCCCCTAAAGATAGAAACCCAGGAGAGGCTGTGCTGCCAGCTCCGCGTGGCAGCGCCTGGCCCAGCGCTCCTGACGTCACAGGGACACGGCTGGCTGCTTCCAGGGACTCTCAGGGGGCCTGCAGCCACTCCAGCTCCCCGACAGGCCGGGCACAGGGAGGACACCCCGAGCTGGGGACGTGCTCGGGCGGGGCAGCAGTGGCTGGCTCTGCAGTGGAGCAGTCTGAGCAGCAGTGACAGTGTCACGGCGCCGGGGCTGTGCTCGCAGTGCTCTGCCCTGGGATGTGGGTCTGGAGCTCGCTGCACCCAAAGGCCAAGCCAGGGCTTTAGTCACAGAGCCCAGGGATGGCTCAGGCAGGAAAGGACCCCAAAGCCCACCCAGTGCCATGGCAGGGACACCTGCCACTGTCCCAGGCTGCTCCCAGCCCTGTCCAGCCTGGCCTTGGGCACTGCCAGGGATCCAGGGGCAGCCACAGCTGCTCTGGGCACCTGTGCCAGGGCCTGCCCACCCTCAGCCTGTGCTCCCCACCAAGCACAGCAGCTCCAGGTGCTGACCCAGCACAGGTGGGCACTCCCGTGCTTTTCCCCCACAGCAGGAACAATCCCAAAGCGTCCGGGCTGGTTGGGAAATCCCAGGGGCTGTTGCTCTTTCCTGGCTACAAAACAAGCTTGTCCTGTGCTCCTGCCCCGCCAGGCCCCCAGGCAGTGCCCATCCTCACCTGGTGATCTCCTCCTTCAGCGCCGCGGGGTCCGTGGGGTAGAACTTGACACGGAAGCACATGGTGAAGGGAGGCTGGGCTGCAGAGAGCAGGGACAGCGTGTCACCAAGGGCAGGGCTGTCCCCTCCACCCCTGGACACCCCGCTCCAGTCAGGTCCTGCTCGGGGTCTCCCCTGCCCTGTTGCCCCCAGACTGCCCTTGGTGGGCAGCCACTCCTCACTGCAGTGGCCATGGCAGGAGCAGGTGGCCCTGGTAAAGCTGTGGGGAAGTGCCAGTGGCTCTGTCTACCTGCCACCCACTCCCTGCTCCCAAATGTCACTCCCTCAGCCCATCATTCCTGTCCTGGTCTCCATGGGGGCTGGTGCCCTGTGCTGGCTGTGGCTGCCGTGGGGCTGGGGGACATAATCCTGCTCTCAACCCACCAGAACAGCTCCTGGGGGAGCCTGCTCCTGGCAGGGGGGCTGGAACAGACCCCCGAGGGGACAGGCTGGAGAAAATGGGAATACATCTAGGATGGAAGGAGCAGAGAGTCTGCCCGGACCACCTGCAACACTCACCCCGCATCTGCTTCACAACCGACTTGGTAAACTCCAGCCAATGCTGAAAGGAAAAGAAGGCAATTAAAGCCTGACGGCCGTGACTTGGTAAGGTAGGGAGGATGAGGAAGAGGAGGGTCCTGCTCGGGGTGAGAAAAGCCCCCTGAGTGCGGCTGAGTGGCCCTGGGAGGGAGCTGGGGGCTCAGACCGGCAGTGAGGGAGCAGCTCCGTGCCAGCTCCCGGCTGCTGGCTGTGGCACCGCGGGTGGCAGAGGAGCCCCGGGAGCAGGAATTGTTTGTTCTGTGGCCTGTGCTGATCAGTGCGGAGCACAGCACAAGGCTGTCACCCCCGGAGCACCCAGAGCCCCCCGGGCCAGCAGCAGGGCGGGGGAAGAGCCCCTCGCCGGTGGCTAGAGCTGATTTTGTGCCGGCTCCTGCCTCACTCCGGTTTTCAGCTGCAAGGGCCGGCCCGAGCCCCCTCCCCCAGCCAGGCAGGACGGGCTCTCTCACCCTTTGCTTGTCGGGGTCCACAAAGCGGATGCCGAAGTAATCCTTCTCCAGCAGGTTCAGGTGGTGGCAGAGGAGGTCAAACAGGTACTGGCCCTTGGCATCTCTCTGCAGGACAAAGAGACAGTGACGGCACAGGGGGTGGTGGGGCAGAGCTTGGGGGGATGCGTGTGAGGGGTCTGGAGCTCCCGAAGTGACACCAAGGACAGTGCAAACCCCACACAGCTCCCTGGGTGACATTTTCAGCTCCGGAACCAACTCCCATCCCACCTGAGGGGCAGCTGAGCCAGTTGTGCCCCATGAGAAGGGATGAAAACCCGCAGGCCTAGGTGGGAATGTCCCGATATCTCCCCGGGAAGAAGTTTCACGCCTGAACCAGCTGTGTAGGGGAGATAATCGGCCCGATAAAGAGCATTATCCGCGCTGCAGGACCTGCTGCATATCTGGCTCTTTCCTCATCTGTCTCCGCACCCAGCTGGTTGCTAAACAAAGGTCTGTTTGTGCGGTCAGTCCCCCGGCGGTGAGGGGCACAGGTTCGGCCACCACAGCCCCAAAAACTCTCCTCCTCCTCCTCTCCTCGGGCTGGGGGCTGCGCAGCCCCTGCTGCTTTGCGAATGGCCCACCGTTTGGGTCATTAACCCTTCTCATTCCGGCTCTCCCCCTGCCAGGGCTCCGAGGGATGGATCCCGGCCCCGGGTCCGTGCGAGCCGCCGGCTCCCGCCGCTCCCGGCATCTCCGCGGATCAAAGGCTGCTGCTGACAGCCCGCTGCCTCCTTCCTTCCCACCGACACCGCGAGTACTCCGCTTCCTGACAGCTACACGGAACGCACGCGTTACCGGATCAAACGAGTGCGTGATCGGATCAAACAGCCGCTCAGCAGCCGCAGAGCGCGATGGGGGAGCCCCACGGGGCGGCGTGGGGCTCGGTGCCGCCCAGCAATGTGTTTGTGTTGGAAACAAAGAGCGTTTCACACGCAGCCCTCGGGCCCGGGCTGGCAGCGATGTGGGCTGGGGCCGTGCCGGTCCCGGTGGCCGGGGCCAGCCCGTCCGGCCCCGCGGGGCTCCGGCAGCCGGAGAACGGCACCGAGAGCTCGGGGGGGGGCCTGGCGCTCCCCTGGAGGAGCCCGAGCTCGCAGCCGGGAGCCTGGCCCGTGCCCGAGGCAGTCACGGAACCTGGGGGTGGAAAAGCCCTCCGGGACCATCGAGTCCAACCGTCCCCCAGCAGGGCCAAGACACCACTCATCCATGTGCCAGGTGCCACATCCGCACGGCTCTAAGTCCCTCCAGGGATGGGGACTCCAGCCCTGCCCCTGGCAGCCGTGCCAGGGCTGGACAGCCTTTTCCCGGAGGAATATTCCCAATATCTAACCCTGGCCCAGCCTGAGGCCATGTCCTCTCCGCCTGTCCCTGTTCCCTGGGAGCAGAGCCTCAGGGTCCCTCTCGGGGGTCCCTGCTGCTGTCAGGGAGCTGGGGACACTGAGAAGGGCCCCCCGAGCCTCCTTTTCTGCAGACCCTTGCCCAGCTCCGTGGCTCTTCTCCAGCTGCAGGTCCCGGGGCGAGCGCTGGGGTTTGGAGCTGCTGCCGGAGCCCAGCCGAGCAGAGCTCACTCCTCAGTCACTCCCAGGCAGACCCCAGGGACTGCCAGACCCACCTGGAGCCGCTGCTGCAGGAGGGGAGGGGCCGATCCCACATCCCCCAGCATCCTGTCCCTCCACACCTCCCAGAGGCAAATTTCACAGGGATGTGCCCCAGGCTCCTCTCCCTTCCCCTGCCCCAAACCAGCACGGAGCCTGCAGAATGCTTTCCTCTGCAATCTCCACAGAGGAATTGCGGGGAAGGACAAACCAGACACCCCCCAGTGCCTGGAATCTGGTGAAAGTGTGAAACCACGGATGGCATTACAGGGAAAATGCTCCCTCTTTGATCTCTCTAACTTGAATTAAACATATTCTAAATTAATCATTAGCAGAATGTCTTTCAGGAAATTATCTGAACTGCCTTTACAAATCACGACTTAAAAGAGCTCCCATTGCATAACACCGGCTTAAATATTCCATGTTTGGATCTTTATATGTCCTTATAAAATGAGACTCCTGTCTGTCTGAAGGCTTTTGAGGCCAGCCTTCTGGGGTGCCCAGGCTGATGGGGAGACCACGGGCAGCCGCTGGCACACGCTGGGGTGCCACGTGCCAGGCTGGCCCCGAGGCCTTGCTCCGAGTGCCAACACCTGCCAAGTACTTCCAGCATCTGGAGGTGCCTCCGAGGGAGCCAGGGAGGGACTCTTCATCACGAACTTTAGTGACAGACACAGGAATGGCTCCCACTGCCCGAGGGCAGGGATGGATGGGATGTTGGTGCTGGGGTCCATCATCGCCCTGTCCCTGGCGCTTCCCCAGGTGCCTGAGGAGCCTTAACCTGTCAGCAGCAGCTGCATCCTGAGGTTCCCCGCCCACGGGCTCCTCGGTGGCCTTGGGAACGAGCTCTTCCAGAGGTTTTATGGGGGTTTTATGACCCTTTCCTACGAGGGAAACAGGGCAGGCTCTGCTGGGAGATCCTGCTGGGATTTCCCAGTGGCAAACACAGCTGTGTGATGCAAATCCATCCCTGTACCAGGGATGTGGGGTCTCAACACCCTCAGCTTCTCACCAGAGCTCGGCAAGCTCCATTTGGGACCCACCTGGCCCTTGACCTGCATCCCAGTGCTGCCAGCCCAGCATCCCAGTCCCCTCCCAGTGCAGAGGAGCACTCACCACAGCAGCACCAACCCCTGGGAAGGAGCACAGGATGCACCTGCAGAATGCTGGAGTTTGGCACCGGTTCCTGCAGGAGCCAGGGCTCTGGGGGGTGATGGGCAGCAGTGTCACACACAGCCCAGGGCACTGCTAAACTTTAAGGAGATTAAAGTAACCTTGCATTCTTTGCTTTTCTAAGCTTCTCAGCCAAAATTAGGGTCATCCACAGATAGAAAAATAAACGAAAAAAAAAAAAAATAAGAGAGATTTAAAAATAGCAGCTCATCTGCAAATGAGCAGAGGGCTCACTTCTGGCAGGAGCCTTCCTGTCCCAGCCCAGGGCTGTGAACTCATGGGGACAGTGACAGCACTGCACTGCAGGACGAGCCCAGCTCTGTCCCAAAGCCTCAGCTGCAGAGGTTGGTGGCACAGCCGTTTCCCAAACATTTCCCAGGTGCCACGGTGGGGTTGTTCCACTCCAGCTCTCAGGCAGGTGTGGCACAGCACCAAACCCAAACCTGTGGAAATGTCTGCCCTTCCCAGGCCGGCCCCAGCCCCGCTGCCAGCCAAAGCTGCCACCTGCACAGCCAGCCCTCAGCGTGCCCACGGTGCCAGGGCCCAGCCCCAGCTCAGCATTTGCCCTCCTGGGGCTCGGCTGCTGCAGGGATGAAGCCCAGGATTCACAGCAGCAATGGAAGCAGCTGAAAGCAGCTCCTTCCTGCATTATTTGGCTTGGAAATCTCCTTGTGGGCTGCCCACTCATCCCTGCCTCCTGAGCTTAGGAGGAGATTATTTTTTTAAAGGAAAGCGTCAAAAAAAGTCTATTTTACAAAGTGAAGTTTAAGCTTAAGTCTCTTTGGCAGCAACATCTGAGCTGGGAGAGATCAAAGACCCTCCAGCTCCTCTGCCAACATGAAGAGATTTTCACCAGCAATTTGACTGCAATATTGTGGTTTAAATGCTTCATTTTCCAAGTTCAGCATCGTGCTGTATGAGCCCAGGATTTATCATCCCTCAGACAAAGTTAATGTTGGCTCTGCAGGCAGGGCCAAGTCCTCCTGACTGACAGCTCTCAGCCCTCACAGCGAGCCAGAGCCTCTGCTAAGCCCTGGAATGAGGAGAAAATGGGCAAAAATAGGCCTGAGAATACTCATTTCCAGGCAGGAAATAAGCAGCCCCAAAATCCAGGAGGACAGCTGGAGAAGAGTGCTCCAAGGGATGCCCTGCCTGCACTGACCCCTCTCCCAGGCCCCAGGGAGGGGCTGTGGGGCAGGAGGGCTGGAGGCTCCCCCCGGGGCAGGGGAGGGGTTCCCCAGGGCAAGGACAGGGCTCTGGGCTGTGCCTGCACCTCCTGGGAGTGGGGCAGGAGAGAGATCCGGGACTGAGGGGGATGGAGCTGGCTGGGAAGGGACCTTAGAGACCACCCAGTGCCACCCCTGCCATGGCAGGGACACCTGCCACTGTCCCAGGGTGTCCCAAGCCCCGTCCAGCCTGGCCTTGGGCACTGCCAGGGATCCAGGGGTGGCCACAGCTTCCCTGGGCACCCTGTGCCAGGGCCTGCCCACCCTGCCAGGGAACAATTCCTAATTCCCAGTATCCCATTGAACACTATCAGTTTGAAGCTGTTCCCCCTTGTCCCGTTAAAATGACAAGAAAAGATGCTCTGGGAGCCATAGGTGAAGCCAGAACTTCAGGGGATTGCCCACCTGCCCACCTGAGGAGGCTCGGAGGAAGGAAAGGGGCTTTTACATAACTCCAGTGTAATCCTGTTATATTTATAGCATATGCATTTCAGTATTAATTCCCTGTTATCTCTAATCCTTCCTCCTCGCTGACACAGTAATTTCTGTCTTCAAGACTTATCTGGGCAGTTTGATCCAGAAGTTTATAAAGCTCTTGAGGAGGAAGGTTCCTAATGAAGGAACCCATGGAGCTTAAACTCCAGATTATCGATTCTCCTCTTAATCCTCCTCAGGTTTTCAAACCTTTGACGTGCTGCTGTATGCAGAAGGTTCTCCAGGGCTCTCCATCATGGAGTTTCAGCCACTGATGTCCTCATTTAGGAGAGTCTGCAGTGGGACAGCAGCTGAGCACATTTTAAAACCCGTTAATAATCAGGAACTCGTGCCAGGAGCACCTACCAGGCTCCCAGAAGCATCTGGGGAGGGTTTATCCCCTCGTTTCATGAGTTTTCCTGACGGCTTCCAAGGGCTGTGGAAAACTTACTCTGTGCTTTCCCCTGAGCTCACCCAGGCCAGCACTGCAGCTCTCCAGGCACAGCACCACAGCTCTGGCACCTCCCAGCGAGGAGCAGGATCTGGCTGGGAGCAGAGCAGAGCCAAACCCCCCACCCCTGCCAGGCGGGGCACTCAGTCCCTGCAGCTGCTGGGAGGTGGTGGCAGGTGGGACCGATGCTGCACACTGCTCCTGTCCTGCCCAGCGCCAGCCCAGGCCTGGGACAGACCCTGGCAGGGTGCAAGGCCCCTCTCAGCTGAGCCCGGCTCTCCCAGGACAGCGGGTCCCACCCCTCCATCCACCAGTGCAAGGCAGGACATCCCCACCTCCAAATCGTGTCCTGGACAAGCTGCTGGCTGGCACGGACCTGGATCCTGCACAGACTCAGAGGATGCAGGGAATGTCCTCCAGCCCTGACAGCTCTCCAGCAGCCCAGACCTTCCCTCCCCGTGACTGATGACATGTCACCTCCACTCTGCTGCCACGCAGCTTTTGTGAATTACATTTAGGATTTATAACTCCATAATTGAGAGGCACTGAAAATCTCTCTCCGTAAAGCCAAATTGGTTTTTCCTATAACTCAGACTCCCCTTTTTCATTCATGCAGCCTGGAGTGGCTCCATGTGGCTCTCGTTGGGTTTGGCACGCCCCTGGTATTAGCATGCGAAAGGCTCTCGGCACAACCAGCTCCGGTGTGAATTGTTTAGAGGCCAATAAACATTTTCAGAGAGATCATCGCAATGAATGCTGCCTCCTCAGGAAGTCAGCCCTACCTGCTGCGAGCAAGAAAAGTTCTGCTCCTGCAGGCTGGGCTGTCTGGAGCTTGTGGGAACCTGGAACACTTTGCCAACGGAGCTGGGAAGGGGCTGGAGCCCCAGGAGGGGCTGAGGGAGCTGGAAAGGGGCTCAGCCTGGAGAAAAGGAGGTTCAGGGGGGACCTTGTGGCTCTGCACAAGTCCCTGCCAGGAGGGGACAGCCGGGGGGGTCGGGCTCTGCTCCCAGGGAACAGGGACAGGAGGAGAGGGAACGGCCTCAGGCTGGGTGGCTCAGGGTGGAAATTGGGAATATTGGGAATGTGTCAGTCCAGCCCCGGCACAGCTGCCCTGGAGTCCCCATCCCCGGGGCAATTCAAAGGACTATAAATGTGGCACTTGGGGACATGGGTTAGTGTGACCCTGATGATCTCAGAGTTATTTTCCAGCCTTAACAATTCCACGCCACGGGGTCGGTGTGAAGTTGTGCTGTAGCCGAGCCTTTGCATCTGAGCGTGGTGCTGGGAGAAGCACAGGGCTGAGGGATGCACTGGTGCCCGGTGGAGCCTCCTCTCCCCGGTCCTGGCAGTGGGTGGGACACGGCTGCTCCCACAAACGTGTCCCCAAACAGCCCCAGGGTCCCCGAGGCCACACTGGGCCAGCTGCCCCGGGCCACATCCTGGGCGTGGGGCTGGAGAGGATGCTGAGCATCCCCAGCCGGTTTAATTTGCTTGTACTCCACAAGTGTCCCCAAACTCCTGTTTTTGCATTACAAAAACCTGTGGAATAATTCAGTATGAGCCCCGGGCCAGCAGCTAAATCCCACGTGAGGGGTGCCCTGCAGGCCATGCCTCCACCAGAACCAGTGCCAAGGATTACAGCTCCCCCCAAATTATTTCCCAGGAAAGACGTGGATCCCTGCAGGCTCCTGAATGGAGTGGGGGAGTGTGTGGGGTGCTCAGCTCATGCTTCCCGATTTAAAACCAGAGCCAAAATAAGACAACAAAAATAAGGGAAAATCCTGACTGCAAGCGCAGGGCAGATGCTCAAAACCCCAACTCAGACTCAAAACTAAGAACAGGTTCAAAAATAATTAATATTTGCGTTTCCCAGAATTGCACCTCAAGAATAAAGGCCATCATGCACCGAGAGAGAAGCTTGAGCCTCAGCCTCGTGAGGGAGGCAAAGCAGCTTTTATTTGTGCTACAAGAATGACCATATGTGGAATCCTTCTGGGAGACTGCAATCAGTCAGATTAACATGATAATGAACTCTGATTTGCCCAGCCACGGCAAGATCTTTGTCCTGGGAGAGGTGGCACTGCTCCCTGAATATTAACAACGAGGACTCGGTTTTTTACAGCCAGAGGCAGCACCGGGCTGCGGGAGGGCTCCTGCTCGCAGGAGGTGATTTCCAGGGAGAGCCGTTTTAAGGTGTCATTTAAGGTGTCAATGAGCCTCACCAATAGAGGGGCAGAGAGCAGAAACTTCCCAATAACTCTGACAGCACCTTGGGCAGCAGATGAGGCACAGGCAGCGCCTGGGAATTTCCCGGGAATTCAGGGCCCGGAGGAGCGGGCAGGGCTCGGGTCCCCCTGCCCGGCAGGAGCTGAGCATCCCCGGGCCGGGCAGGGCTGATCACAGCCCGGCCCCTGCTCCAAACGCTCTGCAAGCTCGGCGAGTCCCCTGCCAGCCCTGCAGCTCCCGCCAGCAGCAGCGACAGGGGACAGCCACCCCCCAGCCCTCTGGTTGCCCAAAGCACGCTGACACCAGCCCAGCTCCTGGGGAAGATGCCAACCAGGGCTCCTGCTGCCCACAGCTGGTGGCAGCACAGCCCCAGGGCTGCCGTGCCCGGTGCCACCACCCCGGTGCCACCACCCCGGTGCCAGTCCCTCCCGGCCACACCCGGTGTGCTGCTGCCACTCGCTCCATCGAGGGGCCGTGGCAGTCCTGGCTCACCCCTCCAAAAAAAACCTCCAAAACCTAAGCCAAAAAAACCCCACTTTCCTTCCCAGATGACTCAGAGCCAACTTGTTTTTCCCCCCTTTCGGAGCAGATTTTTCTCTCTTAATGAGGATTTCGGCTGAAAGAGAGGCTGACCTGGAACTGCAGAACGGTGCTGAGATCGTTCTCCCGACATCACAGACCCTGCAAATCCACAGCTCTTCTCTCATTTAAGGTTTCAGCCGCTCAGGTCCACACTGAGTATTTACAGGAGGCTGTGGTTGTGGGAAAAGGAAGGCAAGAAAAACTGCTTTGGCTGACGTGGGTTTATTTCTAAAGGCTGCTGCGGAATATCGGGAAAAGGCACAAGGAGAGAGGCGTTTGTCATCTCAGCAAGGGCCTTGTTTTGCCGCTGGGTTTAACGTCTCAAAATACATATTCATTTAAATGCAAATATCTGCTTTCACCTGGGACCCGACAGGAGCACGGTGAAGTGAGCGCTGACCTTTCCCGTGCCCCTCTGTCCCTCTCTGTCCCTCTCTGTCCCTCTCTGTCCCTCCCTGCACGGCAAAGCCCGTGAGGATGGCCGGGAGCGGGGCTGCCCTTGCCGGGCCGAA
>VXAX01007917.1:27182-44054 GCA_013399835.1 Leptocoma aspasia
GACCCACGGAATTCCTGACCCACGGGAACTGCACACCTACGGGAATTCCTGACCCACGGAATTCCCGACCCACGGAACTGCCGACCCACGGAATTCCTGACCCACGGAACTGCCGACCCACGGAATTCCCGACCCACGGAATTCCTGACCCACGGGAACTGCACACCTACGGGAATTCCTGACCCACGGAATTCCCGACCCACGGAACTGCCGACCCACGGAATTCCTGACCCACGGAACTGCCGACCCACGGAATTCCCGACCCATGGAACTGCCCACCCATGGGAATTCCCGACCCACGGAATTCCTAACCCACGGGAATTCCCGACCTACGGGAACTGCCCACCCGCGGGAATTCCCGACCCACGGAATCCTGGGCTGGGCTGGGCTGGAGGGGGCTGCACAGCCCCTGTCACCCCCCGGGAGCGCTGGTGGCTCTGTCGCGGGGCAGGCTGCAGGAGCAGGGCTCGGCACGGTGCCACCGTGCTGTCGCTGTGTGCTGCCCGTTCCCTGCAGCCCCGAGGGGCGAGCAGCCCTGGGCACAGGACAGCAGGGGTGAGCCCTCCGGGCAGTGCCAGCAGCACCATTCCAGCTGCATGGGGTTAGGGCTCTGCTCGGCTGCTCCGTTTTTACAGAAAAGCCCCCAAAAGGCCTCTGTCCTCCCAGTCACGTGCCGGTGTCACACATGACCTTTGCAGAGAGCACAAAGCGTTCTCTGGGTGCCGTGATCCGGGATGGTGATGTGGGCTGACATGTCCCTGCGCACCCACGGGACACAGCGCTGGCACTCTGCAGAACACGGCACACGGCTCCAGGCCCTTTGCCTCAGAGCAGGCCATGCTGCCCCCAGTGCCACCCCCAGGGTGTCCCCCCGTCTCTGCTCAGCCAGAGGTGCCCGGGCAGCACAAGGCCACGCTAAGCCCAGCTCAGCCCCCAGCTGGGGACCGTCCACTCACATCACACAGGAGCACACGAGGGGTTTGGCAGGCAAAGCTCTGGATTTAGGCAGGATCTGCAGCAACATCTGCAGGAAGGATGTGCAGGATCCTCCATGGCAAAGTCTTGCAGAAGCAGAAGGGAAACTGTTATTCCAGCCATTTCCCAAACTGTCCAGCAGGATCCAGCTGCCCACAACAAGCCAGAAGCAGGATTACTTGCTCTGTTGGTTTTTTCAAACAGAAACGAGTGACCTTATTTCTGTGTTCTGTCCTGAGCGCTGGCACATCCCTGCCTTGGCTGCATCACAGTCCCTGGCAGGGGACACTGGAGGGCTGGCACTGTCCCCTGCTGCCAGGCACCAGGACACTCATGTTCTGTGGGAAGATGCTGCTCCAAGCCCCCGTGTAAGCTCCACCCCAGCCCAGCCCAGGGCATGAGAACAGAGCCTCCACAGGGCCGACTCCAGCCTCAGGTCACCCAGGGCTTCCCCCTTCCATCCTCACCCCATGGACAAGCCAGGTAAGGGAACAAGAGCCTCTTGGCACCCCCTGCACCCCTCCCTGGTGGTGAACCGGAGGAGCAGGGGAGCAGCCCACAAAGCCAGCCTGGATTTCCATCAGCAAAGCCATTTCCCACGTTACCCTCCGCGAGTGAGAGATCCAGCCCCGCAGGCAGAGCTTCCATGGCTCTGAGCAGCCCCATTCCCATTCCCCAGCGCCAAGCCCCGCGCAGGAGGAGCAGGAGCCACATCCCAGGCGCCCTGGGAAGCCGCCTTGATGTTAACGTGTTTACTTTCCACATCAAACCCGGCAGAGTAAAGCACTTCAGCTCCGCTTTTGCGTGTTTGACAAAGCACCACGGCTGGAGGGGCGGCTGCGGCTCCAGACACGCCGGACAGGAACCAGGAGTGTCCCCAGGGGAGGGGGACCCACCAGATGTGCCAAACCCATCCCCTGCCACTCACACTGAAGCCAAGGAGGAACCAGGGGCAGTGCCACACTCTGCAGGGTAAACCTCCAGCACAGCGGAGCTCAAAGCCAGCAGCTCCAGGTGCTCCGGAGACCCACAGAGCCCCTGTGAGCCCTCCCCACACAGTGAGGGTGGGGGGCAGGCAGGGCAGCAGCACACAGCTCCTGTGCCCGTTCCTGCAGAGCAGGGGGCTCCAGCCCTGCCCATCAATTTATATTCAAATTAAAGATGCCCTCTCTGCCCCACCAGCCCGGCTGGGCACATCCCAGGGCTCAGCTCTGAGCCCCTGCAGGTGTGGCTCCCCCAAAACCTGTCCTGGCTGCAGGCAGGGGGTCACAGGACAGCCAGGGAAATGCTGCCAGCAGGCACAGCCCAGGGCAAACTGGAGGCTCTCAACTCCCACTGCACTTTCACTTTAAACTGAAACCCAAACCATTCCCACTCTCCAACCCCTCAGTGAATGACAGGGCAATCCCTGGGGGTGCTCCAGGGAGGCCCAAACCCCAGCCCCCCACCCAGAGGTGTTGGAGAATTTCTGCTCATGGAAAGAATGCAGGAACTGCAGACAGACAGAGTGCCACCAGCCCTGCCAGCTCATTAAACAGACCCCAGCAAGTCCAAATTCCTTTATCACTATTAAAAACCAACACCTGGCAATGCTAAAAATCAGAGACGTGAAAAGAAACTGTCTGAATTCCACGTCTGTGTCAGTGGCCCAGACAGCCACCCCAGCCAGGGCAGTGACACGGCTTTAAATGCTGCTTAGAGAGAATTTCATATTTAGAGATAAAAATAATCCACAGAAGCACGGCCCAGGGCTCTCCCAGGGGCCCAGAAGCAGCTGAGCTCGTTCACAACCTGAGTTTCAGGACAGATCTCTGCTGACAGCAGTTCCTGGCCCTGCTGCACCTGCCCAGGACAGGGGGCAGCCACCCGAGCCCCCACTCCCTGTCCCCTGTCCCCAGAGCAGCACAAGGGCTCTGAGCACCGTCCCTCAGCAGGGCCATGTCCCAGGGACTGTCCCTTCCCTCAGGAGCCCTTTGGGCACCCCCGGGCCGCGTGTGCTCGGAGCAAACCTGGATTACAGAGCCGGCACAGGATTACTCGTGTCGGCGGGGAAAGCCTTTGCTGCCAGCCCAGATGGCCCGGTAAGCTCGCCCAGAGCCCGGATCAGCCAGGGGGAGGCCGGGCTTAGGGGAAGGGGGCTGAGCTGGGCATGGGGCTGAGCATCCCCAAGGGAACGCTGCTCACCCCGCAGCTCCACGGGGAGCTCCTCCCGCCCTGCTCCCCCTGAGCAGCCTCCCCGCATCAGGGCACCCTCTGAGGAGCCAGATCGGTGTTTGTGAGCTGAATATTCCCTGCAGAGCACCTCTGGAGTGAGGTGGGAGCCCAGCAGAGGGTGAGCATGGAGAACCAGGATGGGCAGCTGGAGGTGGCCTGGAAGCCTGGCCAGGAGAACCCAGGGTGGGGTCACGAGGCTGAGGTGACCCATCTACGAGTACTGCCCATTCTGCCAGTGCCACAGGGGCCCCAGCTTCTGAGGGAACACTTCCCATCCCTAAAGCCCAAGTTTAAAACCCCTGGTGTGACCTGTGTGGCAACACCTGGGCCCAGCCAGTAACCCGGAGAGGGGAAAGAGCGAGCAAAGCTGGGTGAACGTGGCACTGCCATAACTGAACACTCAGGCCTTTCAGGATAGTGAAATAAAGGAGATGGAGGTTGTAGAATCATGCAAACATTTGTGTTGGAAAAGCCCTCCAAGAGCATCGAGTCCCACTCTTCCCCCAGTACTGGGATGGAATTGAAAGCTCTGGCTCCTGAGTTTATTTTAAAACAGAGGCCTGCAGAGGCAATAAAAATAATTACAGTAATGAAGTCATTGCGCCTGCACTATCACATCGGATTATCTCAGGGCTGACAGAAGATGAGTCCCCGAGGAAAAGTCTCCCTTTACTCAGTGAGTCAGGAGTGCTGCCAGGACAGCCTGGGCACTGCCAGGGCCAGCACAGCCCCTCACCCCTGCCAGCACAGCCCCCCACCACTGCCAGGGCCAGCACAGCCCCTCACCACTGCCAGCACAGCCCCCCACCCCTGCCAGGGCCAGCACAGCCCCTCACCACTGCCAGCACAGCCCGGGCACTGCTGGGCTCGGTGCCACCATGGCAGTTCCATTAGAAGCATTCCTTTCCTCCCTGTGCCCCCCTGAGGGGCAGCCACCTTCGGGAGAAATGTCAGAGCAGAAATGTCCTTTTCACAGCCCCCCTGCTGCCAGCTGCTCCTTTATCCCGGCTGTCACCAGCCCCAAAGAGCCTCTCTGCCAAGGGCACTGTGTTGTGCTGGCTGCAGGGTCCCCTGCAGCCCCAGGGGTGCTGTGCCAGCACCAGCCCAGCTCCCCTGTCCCACACCAGCTGTGCCCCATCTGCCCTGGCAGGGACAAGGGAAAGTGAGACAGCACCTCCGGCATGGCTGAGCTGCCCGGGAGGAAAAATCCTCGTGCCCCAGGCACCTGGAGGAGTGAATGCACCAGCAGGGAAGGAGAGGAATGACTGAGCAGTGACTCAGCTCTGGCCGAGCAGCTCCAGTCCAGGCTGGGGGATGTGAGGGAAACAGGAGCCCTGACAAAGGCAAAACACCAAAGAAACCCCTCTGCTTTAGGCACAGGCAAGCAGGAGCATCTCAGAAGCTTCCCAGCACGGCTCCATCCTGGATGTCTTCACAGCTGAGACATCTGAGCCCTCCCCAGAGGATGTTTTCCTGAATTAAAGGCTCTCCTGGCTGGGCTTGCACAGCTCAGGCCAGCAGCCGTGCCAGCAGCTGGCTGTGGATTGTCACCCACGGGAGCAGCCAGAGCAGGGGGACAACACCTGGCTTCAGTTTGGGGGAGGCTCTGGGGGGACCTTAGAAAGCTGGGGAGGGGCTGGGGACAAGGCATGGAGGGACAGGACACAGGGAATGGCTTCAGACTGACACAGGGAATGTTGGGAATAGGAATTGCTCCCTGGGAGGGTGTCAGGCCCTGGCACAGGGTGCCCAGAGCAGCTGTGGCTGCCCCTGGATCCCTGGCAGTGCCCAAGGCCAGGCTGGACACTGGGGCCGGGAGCAGCCTGGGACAGTGGCAGGTGTCCCTGCCCCAGACAGGTCCCTTCCCACCCACACCACTCTGCAAGAAATCTGTGAAAAATCCAATTCCAGCTAAGCTCAACTCCTCCCTCATTGTCAATTGTAAACAATCTCCAGCCCCTGGTGCAGAGTCCCTTTCCCTGCCCAGCTGCCCCACCCCAGAGCAGGGAGAGGCAGCAGGAGCACCCTGGAGCTCCTTCCCCTTCCCACAGCATCCTGTGCCACCGATTATTTCTGATTATTCGTGTTAAAAAGGGCCCTCAGCCCCCCTCGGCAATATTTACCTCCCTTAATTAAAGATGGCAGCAATAAACATGAAATATGGACAAAAGGAGATTTTAATAAATGCTGCCTCAGGGAGCCCAGCGCCAGCCTGGAAACACTTCATGTCTGCTGCTGCATTGTTATGGAATTCAGACAATATATCGCCACATAAAAGCAATATTAAAAATAATTACCATAAATTAGGCTGGAAGCCCCCAGGTGGGGGGGAAGGGCCTTCCCACAGATTTTTGAGGAAAAGCCACGTGCCTGGCTCGTATCTGCTCCATCTGACAGGAGAACCCAACACTGGCACAGCCTTCAACACAAGGAATAACAATAAACACTTTCCTGCCTCCCACTCCCGCTCTCAGTTGCAGATTTCAAGGTGGCCAAACCTGAAATAATTAGTCAGTGCCTAATTAGTTTTCCCCTGCCCTGTGGAGCAAGGACCCAGCTCCCAGTCAGCATCCAATGGCAGGATCCAAATATTTGCATTCAGGAAGACGAAACTCTTGGCAAAGTCCAGGTCCAAGCATTTAAATTGGAATTTCTTTGGGACAGGAACTTTGGGCACTTCAGGGTTATGCAGAAACTCATCTTGCTTTACACCTCTACAGGAGAAGGCTCCAAAAGTCTGATGGAAAACAGGACTCTGGCAATAAATAAGAAGGATGAGTGTCTTCATGGGCAAACCCCATCCTCTGACCCCGATCCAATGAAGGATCTGCTGATAGCAGAGAACAGGCACCAAAAGCGGTGAAAAATGAACCCTGTCAAATCTATTTGAGTTTTTGATGAGTTTAAAAATTGGTTAATAAAGGCAACAGTGCCAATTTAATAGATTTAGACTCTGGCAGACACTTAACCTGGTCTCGCATGACATTTTGATTAAAAATTAGAATGATACAAGAGCAACATGACATGCACTAACAGGATTAAAAGCTGGCTGCAACGCAATTAGATGCTGCAACTGCTGGGTGGTTTAACAGGCATCCTTGGGAAAACAGGTCCAACTCCCAAGGTTTTAAGCACAAAGCCACACAAGAAGCCAAAGCAGTGCTGTGCATCTGGCAGAGAACACGGAGCAGAGAGCAAGAAGGTGCCAGGTCACTGGAACTGTGAATTAAATGCAAGTTAAAAATCAGCATCCAGGCTGTGGCTGCCCAACCCCTGGAATGTTCCAGGCCAGGGTGGACAGGGCTTGGAGCAGCCTGGGACAGTGGAAGGTGTCCCTGCCCCTGGGGGACCTTTCAGGTCCTTTCCAAGCCAAACCATTCTGGGTTCTGTGATTTCCTCTCTGCCCAGCCGAGTGCACACACCTGGGAATGGGAAGAATGTTCATCCATCTTCCCCCAGATCAAAACCCCCCGCCCGGACTCAGGAGGGGGATGCTTTGCAGAGGGTGGGAATTCAAGCCAAGGTGGCCCTGCAGCACATCTCCAGGAGGTGAGAGCTCCCAGCTCCTCGTCTGAGAGCACAGGGGTGGTGACAGCCAGGTGGTGACAGAGCGCGGGCCGTGGGGTGAGGGAGGAGGGGTCCTGCAGGGGAGGTGTCCCTGCTCCTCACAGGCTGAGCCTGCTGCTCAGGGACAGGGCAGGAAAAGCTTTAAGCTGCCTTCACAGGCTGAATTTCCCATGTACACCCCCACCAGCACCAGGACTTCAATGTTTTTACGTCCACATCCCAGTTCTGACACTCTCTGAGGCGTTACCAACAGCTTTGGACGTGTAGGATATTTACATCTGCGATGGAACTAAACAACAAAACTGAAATGTATCAGTTTCTCTCAACTAAAAGGGATTCACTACAACTTCTCCAGTCCTGGCTCACAGTTCATATCCAGGGCTGCTCCCCCAACAAGCTGCTCCAGGTTTCTTGGGAGGAAGCATTAATTTTATGCCATCTCTCACTGGGCATCTGCACTCCCCAGGGCTTCTCCAGACTCACCTACGACATTGAGGCAAAGGGCTTGAACTTCAGCCAAGGGGGATAAGGATGAAGACCCCAAACAAGCACCCACAGCTGCAGAAATCAACATTCCCTCTTTTTCCTCTCACTTAAGCCCCTGGAAACTCTGCTCCTCTGTGAAATCTCTGCCTCAGCACCAGCCCCAGCCTCACCCGGGGACATTTCCCAGGGCAGATCCCAGCGCTGAGTCCTCATCCCAAACCAGGGGGAAGGGTTGGAGGGGGCAAAAACACCCTACAGTGTCCTGGGGAGACAAAAGGCTCCCACCCCTGAGCTCAGGAAAGCAGCACAGGAGAGAGTGAACTCACCACAGCCGTGTCCCAGGGCAGCCACGGCCACGGGGAGTGACCACGGGGAGTGACCACACAGCCGCAGCCACGGCACTGGCCACGGGGAGTGACCACACATCACCACTCCCCCAAGCCCCTGCTCCTCAGCTGCTCCCCATCAGCCCCACCTGGCCGCAGGTCACTGGGGCGGGGCAGAGCCTGCCCAGGCGGGGTCACCTGGGGCCACTGGCAGCCCTGGCAGGACCAATGGCCGTGGCAGAGCCACTCGCCGTGCCCTCGGTGCGCTGTGACAGGGAAAGCAAACCCTGGGTTCTGCAGCACCTGGAGCTCCCCCAGAGCACAGGTTTGGTTCCTCTGTTGTGCCCCTCCACCACCTCGTGTGTCCTCACAAAGGCCCTGTCCCTGTCCCTGCAGACCCTTCCTCGGGCACCACGGGCTCAGGGAACCACGGAATCCTTTGTGCTGGAAGGGTCCCCGAGATGCTCGTGTCCCTGTGCTCCCCCAGCACTGCCAAGGCCACCACCACGCCCTGTCCCCAAGTGAGTGGCTTCAAACCCCTCCATGTCACAACTGCAGGTTTGTGGGAACAGCCAGGGACCTTACTGCTCCTCACCTCCACTCCTCTGGGAATATTGCATGGAAATATTGTGGTGGCTGCCCCTCTCCAGAGCCCCACGCTGCACCAGCAGCACTGAACCCGCTGCAGGGAGCTGATTAATTCCATCCTGGCTTTCTGCAAAGAGCCACACACAACTCCAGCTCCACCCAGGCTCTGCTGTTTTGGAGTCACCAGACAACTCTGGCTCCCAATTTTATCTTTTGAATAAAGCAAGCCAAGGAGCCCCACAAGCTGACATGCATTACCAACAGCATGTGTGATAAACCAGCCCCGTGGCTTTTGGGGAGCTTCAATTACACAAAGAGACACAAAACCTCCATCTTTTCCCTTAGGAAATTCTTCCCACACCTTTAACACTTGCTGTTAAAGTAACACTCAGTCCTGCCAACGTTACACCAACATCACCCCCGTGACCAGATCTGGTGGTATTTTGGGGACTAACTGGGATTAAAACCACATTTAACACCTGGTTTCTCCCCCAGATCCCTCTACCTCCTTCCACCTCAAATGAACTTGCAAAATCACAGTTTCTAGTCCTCTGTTTTTTACTTTTTGTTGTTTTGTGTGGCAGTCACTCCAGGCTGGATGAACAGCCTGGCTCCAGCAGCTGTCCCAGATCCCTCCAGGTGCCTTAAAACACAAGTGCAAATTTAGGTAGGAAAAAAGGCCAAGGTTTTGCCCATTTTAGCATCAGAGCCCCACACCGTGCTCACCCCTGGCCTTGTCACCACCCCCAAATCTGCAGCAGTGCCCTCCCCGAGCCATGTGCCTGGAGCACCAACCAGGAGTGCCAGGGCAGCGCTCGTCACGCCGATGCTTTTTGACTAATTACTGCTATAAAAAGCAAAAAGCTGTCAGAGAGAATTATTCAGCTTCTGCAAGAGTGAAACAGAGACATGTCTGAGAGGAAATGGTGCCCCTTCAGACTCCAGCAGTGCCTGCAAGGATTAACTCAACCCTTGCAGCACCTACTAATGGCATTGTTTGCTGCACCCATCCCAAAACGCTCCAGATGCAGGGAAATGAGGGGGAAGGCAGCTCGTGGTGCAGGAGAGGCTTGGGGAGCAGGAGGCCCAGCAGGAGGGGTTTGGCTCCAGGGCTTCTGCTGTTGGAATCACAGAGTCACAGGATGGGTTGGGTTGGGTGGGAAGGGACATTGGGGCTTCTCCCATCCCACCCCTGCCAGGGCAGGGACACCTCCCACTGTCCCAGATTGCTCCAAGCCCCGTCCAGCCTGGCCTTGGACATTCCAGGGATCCAGGGGCAGCCACAACTGCTCTGGGCACCCTGTGCCAGGGCCTCACCCTCACAGGGAACAAGCACCAGGTGACATCACACACACACAGCAGTGTCACACTGAGTGCTCCAGGTGACATCACACACACACAGCAGTGTCACACTGAGTGCTCCAGGTGACATCACACACACACAGCAGTGTCACACTGAGTGCTCCAGGTGACATCACACACACACAGCAGTGTCACACTGAGTGCTCCAGGTGACATCACACACACACAGCAGTGTCACACTGAGTGCTCCAGGTGACATCACACACACACAGCAGTGTCACACTGAGTGCTCCAGGTGACATCACACACACACAGCAGTGTCACACTGAGTGCTCCAGGTGACATCACACACACACAGCAGTGTCACACTGAGTGCTCCAGGTGACATCACACACACACAGCAGTGTCACACTGAGTGCTCCAGGTGACATCACACACACACAGCAGTGTCACACTGAGTGCTCCAGGTGACATCACACACACACAGCAGTGTCACACTGAGTGCTCCAGGTGACATCACACACACACAGCAGTGTCACACTGAGTGCTCCAGGTGACATCACACACACACAGCAGTGTCACACTGAGTGCTCCAGGTGACATCACACACACACAGCAGTGTCACACTGAGTGCTCCAGGTGACATCACACACACACACACAGCAGTGTCACACTGAGTGCTCCAGGTGACATCACACACACACAGCAGTGTCACACTGCTGCGTGTCACAGCCGTGTCCAGGCAGATCCCACCCCTCTGCTCCCTCCAGCCTACTCCTCCACCAGCCCAGACCTGCCATGGCAGCCCCTTGCTAAAATCAAAACCTCAAAACCGGGTTCAGAGGGAGCAGCATGGGCAGAGTAACCCAGAACTCCCTCAGAATCAGAGGAATTAGTCATCCATTAATTGTCCTGGGGCAAGAAAACCACAACGAGCTCATTTTTGGCTCAGCTGTTTCTGACCACAAAATCTCTTTTATGTCATGGCCTCTTCCCCTTCTTCCACTGACTTGGGTTTCCAATTTGTTCACTCCAAAGCCTCTCTTTGTGCCTGCATTTAAATTTTCACCTCCACTGATTTCCCGAGCAAAAACCCACGGGATGAGTGAGGAGCTGAGCAGTCCTGCACAGGCACATGGGGCTGCAGCCCGGGGCACAGCTGGATCCAGCAGAGCTGCTCCCAGCTCTGAAATCAGCTTCCTACTGCAGGAGCACCCCAGCACCCAGGGCATCTCCTCCCCTGCACCAGGGAAGTGTCCAGGCCACCTGGACAGGGCTTGGAGCCACCTGCTGTGGCAGGAGGTGCCCCTGCCCATGGGATAAGATGGGCTTTAAGGTCCCTTCTGCTGTGGAAACACCCACAGCAACGATGCTCTCCTCCCTTTTTCGCTCCTCCTTTATTCGATTTACCCCATCTATTATTTTTTCTTCATGCTTTGAGAGTAAATCTTCGGTGGGCTGTGCTGAAGGAGCTGGTTCTGTGAGCTCCTCTCTGTTCTCCAACACAGAAAATATATTGCCACAAGATTTTGCTTTACACTGGGCTCTGTCACTCAGGTAATAAAGTGGATTGATTCCAAGGCTCAAAGCAGGCTCCGGGGCAGCTCCCTCAGGCACCAAAGGACTCAGACAGTCAGGAATCCCCACAAATGGGCATTAATGGCAAATGGCAGCAGAGTCACAGGCAGATGCTGTCAAAATCGGTGACTGGAGAAACACTCCCCAGAAGGAACCCGCAGCCAAAGCCCTGCACGTGGGATGATGTGCAGAGACATCCAGCCCTGGAGCGGCTCCGGGGCCTCCTCTGGGCTCTCTCCAGCAGCTCCATCTGCAGCCGGGCCCAGGGCTGGGGCAGCTCTGCAGGTGGGGTCTCACCTGAGTGGGGCAGAACGCCCCTCCCCTGCCGGCCAGGCGGGGGCTCAGCCCAGGACACAGGGCTGGCTCCGGGCACAGGAGTTTGCCCCGCACACGCTCCCGGATGGTGCTGAGGGCTCAGCCTGGCCCCCGTACCGGCTTGGGGCGAGGGAGGTGCAAATCCCGGGGCACAAAGAGAGCGGAGCGGGCTGGGAGGAGCTGCCTGAGGTTGAGCTGCCTGGCAGGGAGGGCGAGGAGCTCAGCCTCTCATCGTCAGCGAGAGGGAGAGCTGACACGGCCATCAGCCCTAAATGCCTTCGCAGAGAGAAAATATCGGCTACTAAAGGGCTCTTCAATCAAGGGAAGAGAGGCAGCGCAGAGCCAGCCCCCGGGGGCTGGAGCAGACGCGCTTGGATTAGGAACAAGATGCAGTTTTTAAAAACGAGAGCGATTAAGTAGCTGAATAAACCGCCCCGGGGGTGGTGGGTCCCACAGCTCGCGGTGCCATCGGGAGCAGCTCTGCTCTAACACGGGCTCCAGCCGCAGCCCTGGATGTCCCCACACTGCTGCCAGCTCCCACAGCCCCCGGGGCAGCAGCGAGGGGTCCGGGAGCCCAGACACCTCCAGGATGGTCCCTGGCACAGCACGTGTCCCAGGATACCTGCCTGCAGCTCAGCCCTGCCTTCGATGTCCTGATCTGCACCACGACTCTGGGTGAGCTTCCACTGTCACCCACTGCCACACCCCTGGCAGTGCCCAAGGTCAGGCTGGACGGGACTTGGAGCACTCTGGGGTAGTGGAAGTTGTCCCTGCCCTCGTGAGGTTCCCTGGTGGAACTGGATGAGCTTTTTTAAGGCCCCTTCCAACCCAAACCGTTCCAGGGCTCCATGACCACCCCCGGCACAGGTGGTGGCACATGTGGCTTCTGTGCAAAGAGCTGAAGGGGGGACAGGTGAGAAGGTGGGGGGTGAGGGGGTGGCCCATGGTACCCAGCCCCCTCCACCACTGATTTTTAAGCAAAGCCGAGTGATCCAATTTGCAGTGAATTTTCCCTCAGGAGGCAGCAGGGCTGTGGCAGTGCCAGCACGGGATTGCCTCGGGGAAGGGTGCTCTGCTCCCGGGATCCCGCTGTGCGGGAAAGGAGGCAGGAACAAACAGGGATGCTTTGTGGAAAGGACGGAGCGTGGCAGCTGGGGAGGGCATTGCTGAGGTTTCACGTGCAGATGCCCCAGCCCCAGGAGGTGAGGAGCAGCTGGGAGCATCGCTGGAGGATGCTGTCGCCACGGCAACGGGACGAACGTGCTGCCGCACGGCTCAAGGACACAGTTCCATTGTCCGAGGGATGAGGATTTTTTCGCCCGTTCCTAGGGACTGCGTGTTAATAACGGTTGCATCCTATTTATCCCGGGCCTTTATTGTCTCCGTAATGAGCTCTCCAGGAAAACCTGGAGAGCGTTTCCTCGGAGGCGCCGCGCCAGAAACGCGACTCCGAGTTAAGTGGTTTGCTTCGCTGGCAATTCCCTCCCATGCCCACACGCTTTGAAATACAGAGCAGGCTGATTAACTATTAATAACAGGGCACTGACAAACCACACGTTCTGCCCCAGTTTGTGCCAGTGGCTCCAGAGGCCCCCGAGCTCCCGCCGTGGCTGCGGGGACGCTCCTCGCCCTGCCAGGGTGGGACACACGAGGTCACCCCCACCCCGGTGTGCCCTGTCCCGGCACTGCCTGGTGCCCCAGAGCTGCACACCCCGGCAGTTTGGGTGAGGATCAGCTGAGGTGGATGATGATGATGATGATGATGATGATGAATGACAGGGCACGGCTGTGTGTGCACACAGATCTGCCCAGTGCCCCTCAAGGACAATGCCACATCCACGTGAGTAAAGCCTGGAATTGCTTTCCTGCTTACAGGGGGTTGCACTCAATGATCTTGGACGTCTTTTCCCACAAAAATGATTCCACGATTCTATTAAATACATTGATATTATTCCTGTACTGTTGAATTATTTCCTGCATAGGAGGAAACCTTGGCTGGCCCCAGCAAGGTCTGGCTCCAGTGAATGCAATCCCTTGTCCCTTCAGCATCCCTGTGCTACTACAGCTCCTGAAATCTGCCATGGAACCAGGGAGCTCCAACGTGCCCACGTCCTGGGAGCCCAGAACAACCCCACGCAGGCAAAGGCAAGGATTCAGCAGCACTTTGGAAAATCCGAACATCTGAGCACAGAAGCGACACTGGATGGTGTTTGTTATGGTCCTGTGCTGTTTCCAGAACTGATTTTTGTTGGATGAACATGGCCAGGCCACCCTCTCTTTAGTCTTTGGGCAGGAGCACAGATGTCACCCTGCAGCACTGAAGGTGCCCAGNTGGCTGAGCTGCAGCTGTGGCCACTCTGTGCTGCCACTTTAAATCCCAGTGGCTGCTGCATCCCTGAGGATGAGGGATCAGCAAACCAAACCTGCAGGAAGCAGGGGCTGCCAAGCCCAGCTCTGCAGGCACTGTGCAGCCCAGCTGCTCCCAAATCCTGGGATTTGCCACCTCTGCCAGGGCAGAGCTGCCCTCTCCAGGAAGAAATTCCTCCTGATGCCCAGCCTGAACCTCCCCTGGCACAGCTCCAGGCTATGTCCCTTGTCCTGTCAAATTTCATGGTGTTCCCAGCAGCTCCCCACCCCAGCAATCACCACATTCCAGCGTGACTCTCCCAGGCACAGGAACCAAGCAGCAGCCCTGGTTTCCATTCAGCTCCTGCCACGAGTGTCACCCTCCTCAGCATTCCCAGCTTCCCACTCCCTGAGCAGCCCACGCCCGCCGTGGCAAACAACCCGGCCCTTCAAACACACACACAAGTTTTCTTTTCTTCTTTAACCAACAACCACTGTCACTAAACCCCCTTTCTGCTTAATGCAGCTCTGCATCAAAANATCTGCTGCTCATGGCACCTTCCCAGTGTGGGGCTCGGGTGGGAGGGAGTGAAATGGGGTGAAAGCCCCCCCAGCTCAGCAGCAGCACAGTCCTGAGCTGAGCTGGGGGTGCTTTCACCCCGTNTATGTCCCTTGTCCTGTCAAATTTCATGGTGTTCCCAGCAGCTCCCCACCCCAGCAATCACCACATTCCAGCGTGACTCTCCCAGGCACAGGAACCAAGCAGCAGCCCTGGTTTCCATTCAGCTCCTGCCACGAGTGTCACCCTCCTCAGCATTCCCAGCTTCCCACTCCCTGAGCAGCCCACGCCCGCCGTGGCAAACAACCCGGCCCTTCAAACACACACACAAGTTTTCTTTTCTTCTTTAACCAACAACCACTGTCACTAAACCCCCTTTCTGCTTAATGCAGCTCTGCATCAAAACACCTCCCAGGCAATTCGTTTACACCGGGAGAACTTCTGAAGCTGGAATTTTCCCTGATGGCACTGCTGGAAGGCTACAGCAGCCCAGCAGGTCAGCGAGTCGAAAGCAGTATTTCATCTGGCAATTTATTCAAATAAATCTTTCAAAACACGAAATAAGCTATAAAGATGGAGGCTGTCAAAGGCTGCAGCAGCCGAGCTGCTGAGTGGAATGACCAAGCAGGAGCAGCAGCTGTGGGACACCAGCCCAGCTCCCCGTGCAGGGGACAGGGTGACCCAGCGAGGGGCTTGGCAGGGTAACACCGATGGGCATAACGATGAGAGGGTGGTTTTGTTAATTACTGTCACTACATGTGCAATGATCCGGGCACCCAGGAGATGTGTGGAAAGTCACCAGAACCCAGAGGGGGTCTTAAAGGCTTTGAGCCGCCCAGGTCTGAGCTCAGAGACAGCGCAGCCCCGGCCGGGAGACAGCGAGAGCAGCAGAGGGGAATTCCAGCGCAAAGGAAGGCTTTCCTGCCACTGCCCGGGGGAAGGAGGAGCTGAAACCAGTGGCCAAGCGTGTTCCGGGGGAAGACGAGCCCCTTTGTGGCGTGCACACCGCGGGCATTGTCTGCCGGCATCGAGGGCTGCCCCCGCCTGGGGCTGCCAGCAGCCAGAGCCAGGCTCAGCTCCTCCCTCAGCCTCTGCTCCCCACCAGCCCCACCGAGGGACAGGAGAGATGAGGGTGGCTTAGTAATCACAGAATCCTGGCACGGTTTGGGTTGGAAGGGGCCTCAAAGCCCCTCTCATTCCAGCCCCTGCCATCCAGGGACACCTCCCACCATCCCAGGCTGCTCCAAGCTCTGTCCAGCCTGGCTTTGGCCACTTCCCAGGATCCAGGGGCAGCCACAGCTTCTCTGGGCACCCTGTGCCAGGGCCTCACAAGGAACAATTTCTTCCCAATATCCCATCTAAGCCCACCCTCTGCCAGGGAACACACATCAAATCGTTAATACTTATGTTGGATCCACTGTGTAATTCCAAAAGTCTCAGCCTCATCCAAACGTGAAGGAAATTGTTTTGCTAAAACCAGTTAAGATTGACCTTGATTGGGCTCCTGCTTAATCAAAAATGCTCGATTTTGGAGGGAAAGAGAGCAGGTAGTTGTATTTTGTGCTTGTGCTGCATCTCTGCCTGCTGCTGGGAATCCAACCGGCTGCTCAGGGAAACCAGGAAACAAAGGTTAATCCAGCAGCCGAGGTGCTGATGCTGTTGTGAAGATGACAGGCCTGGCAGGATCTGTGGGCTTGACTCTTCTTTCAGGGATCCCCCAAAATTAAAAGCTGCATTGAAAATTCTGGAATTGCTGTGCTCCAGATCTCATTGTGGGGATCTGATGGCTCCAACCCATTTCTGCAGCATCTGGTGCAGTCCCACTCTCCAGGAGCTTTGGGACCTGCATCTCAGGGAAGCTGTGTCCCTCCTCCATCCCCTCCTCAGTGGGGATCAACCCCTGCCTGCCCTTGGCAGGTCCCCACAGTGCTATCCCTGCTCCTGCTCCCCACAGCATGGCACAGCACAGCACAGCATGGCACAGATTCCCTGTGCTGGCCACGGCTTCCCTGTGCTGGGCACGGCTTCCCTGTGCTGGCCACGGCTTCCCTGTGCTGGCCACGGCTTCCCTGTGCCGTGCAGGTGGCTCTGCTGATGCCCATTAGCTCTAATGGGAAGCTACAGAGCCATTCCTTCCCATCAGGGCTAATGGGCACCGCAGGGATAACGCGGTTACCTCGGCCGAGCCACAGCGCCTTCCCAGCAGCTCAGGAGGCAGCGGGGTCACGAGCCACGGCCTCATTCCCCGGGAGACGGAGCCAAATTAGTCTGTCCATGGACTGGGGAAGCGGTTCCTTAAAGCAGGATGATGCAGGATGAGCGCTGGGCATCCGCTCCCTCCCCAGCGCCCCGGGGCACGGAGACACCTCCCGAGCCACAGCGGGGCAGCGCTGGGGCAGCCTGGCAAAGCCTGGCACCGGCACCGGGACCAGCACCGGGACCGGGACCGGGACCAGCACCGGCACCGCGACCGGCACGGCCGCACCCCGCAGCCTCCCGCAGATCAGAGCCGTGGAAGTCTCTGGCCCTGGGAGAACACTCTGCTCAGCTGGAGGGAGAAATGCAGGCAGCAGAGACACGCAGAGAGCACTCTTCCCACTCCAGTTACCCCACTCC
>VXAX01007923.1:2309-90873 GCA_013399835.1 Leptocoma aspasia
GTACTAAATGCAGCACTTCTTGCTGAAGACAGGGCCTTGAGGAATCAACAGGGCAGACCTGCTCCTGCTTTTCTGGAGGGGTGTGCTGCACTCTAACATGAGGAGAAGATGGCAATTCCCTGTCACTGGCCACCCAGAGCAGTGCCCCCATGCCTTCCTCTCCACCTGTGCTCAGCCAAACCCCTCCAAACAGGAGGTTGCCTGTGTGGGAACATACCAGCTGCCCGGATGTACTGCGCTCCCTTCCCAGGGTGGCTCTCCAGGTTGCAGATCAGCGTGCCAACAGGCAGAGCCCCCAGTGGGTATGCGTCCCCTTCATTGGCTGACACTGGAAGACAGAAGTTGACAAGTTGGGCAAGGAGCAGCCGACGAGCCCTTAGCAAGACCAGCACAGCTGCCCCTGGCCCTGATGTGCACCTGCCATCCTGCTAATGTGAGGCGAATTCGTGATGCTGTCCCCTGGCTGCATGTTCTCCGTGGCAATGATCCAGCGCTTGCGGTTGCCGCCGGCCACCAGGGCGATGTCAGCCGACCTGCACGGAGAACCCGCAGCGGGTGAGCACGGGGCCACGGCTGGCGTGACTGCCTGGGCCCGGGGCCAGGGCCGAGCCCGCACCCCACACTCGCCTGCAAGGGTCGTATCGGACACTGATGACCTTCTCGGTGAAGGGCTCCGGCGGGGCCCCCTCCTCGTAGCGCAGGCGCTGGAAGTCGATCATGCGGTAGCGCCGCTTGTGTCCTCCACCGATTCCCCGCACGCGGACGCGGCCTGCGGGACACGGGAGCGGCTGCAGACGGGACCCCCCATGCCCAGCCGACCCCGGCAGCCCGCCTGCGCCCGCCCACCTGTGTGATCCCGACCGCCCGTCTTCTTCATTCCCACGGGCCGCACGGTGTACTTGGCCCGGCACTTCCACAGCGGGTCGGTGGTACACCGCGGCGCCGAGCTGCCCAGCCCGCGGCAGGCAGCAGGCACCGACACCGGCCCCGGCAGCCAGGGCTGGGGGCCGGGCGGCAGCGCCGGGGGCCGGGCCCGGCGGGGGCCCGCCGACAGCAGTAGCGCCCCGAAGGCGCGGCAGAGCCCCATCCCCGCCATGGCCGCAGGAAGGCACCGCCCGACGGGGCGGGGCCGCCACGGGCCTGAGCTGGGGCAGCCGGCAGGTGGCGCGCTCCCGCCGGCGGGGCAGAGGCGGCGGCCATCTTGGATTTAAAGGGGCTGCGCCGCTAAGAGGGAGGGTGGTGCTGGCCGCGGGTCTCGCCCCGCCCCCGCCGGGACCGGGAGAGCGACCGGGACCGCCATCGAGGTCTTGCACTGAGCAGGTTGGACGGGCGGGGTTACGGGGCCTCTGTCGCTCCCCTCGGCGGCCCCGGCGGGGGGAGAACGCACGGAGCCCGGCGGCGCAGGCCGGAGCGNTCCCCTCGGCGGCCCTGGCGGGGGGAGAACGCACGGAGCCCGGCGGCGCAGGCCGGAGCGGGGGCGGCCTTCCCGGGGCGACGCTCCTCCGCCGGCCGCAGGGGGTGGTGGGACCCTCGCGGAGAGCTGGGGCTGGCGTGGCTCGGGGACCGTCCTACCGCGCCCTGGCCGCTGGGGTAGCGGAACAAGAGGGGGAGAGGGCGGCATTCAGGCCGTGCCCGCCGTGCCCTCCGTAACGCTGCGGGTCGGCGGGGTCGGCGCTAAGGGCGCTGCTGGCTCTGCGGACTTTGGAGCCGGCGAGGCGCGCCCTGCGGTATCAGCCCACTCCACCACCGGGGGAGCCGCTGGCTTGGGTGCCCTGCCGGTGCCCGCTCTGCTCGGGCAGCTCCCGATACGCAGGCTCGGTGCACCTGGCCTCCCCGCGGGCACAGCCGACTGCCACGCAGGGACGGCCGGTGGAGGCTGGGAGCCCCCGAGGGCGGAGTGGAATGTGTGTGTGGCAACTGCGGGTCAGCCCGAAGTCCCGGCCATGGCTGTTTCCAGGGTGCTGTGGGCACAGACTGCGGGATTCACTGCTCTGTAATTAGTCTGTGTCTTCATTGCCAGGAATGGCTTTCACTGTGACACGAATAACGTATGTTTGCACTTCTGCTATGTAACTTATGTGACATGTAAGCGTGCCATAGCTGTATGTACCCCCACAGGCAGCCAGGTTTGCCTTCCGGAACTAGGGAATAGAGGACAGCAAAGTGCTTTAGGAAAGAAATATGTGTTGTGAGATGAGGTAAGAGAGAACCTGCATGTCAACATGGCTGGGCTGTTCCTCCTGGGACACCTGAAGCCCTTCCCCTTCTGGGGGAATTCGTGGGGAGGGACAGGAACACCAGTACAGTACTGGTTCAGGCGGGTGTAGGTAGCTGGGGACGTCGTAGGGAGCACCATGACAGTTGTGTGTTACCGTGGATGGGATGGCTGTAGCAGCAATCCAAGCTAGATCCTGTGTCATTGTCCTCTCTCTGAGAAGACAGGGAGCCAGAGATTGAAAAGTGCTTCCCAGCAGTACCCGGCCCAGCCCCACACTGCGCAGTGTGGACACGACAGGGCTCCAGCCTTCCCAGATCTCCTGTATCTGGCCATTGCTATGGGCACAGTGATAGCAACCACGCAGCTGGAGGGCTATCTGCAGCTACACCAGCTTGGCTTTAGGGGCTGGGATGGGGTCAGCTGTGGGGACACAGGCGAGGGTGATACTAAACAGGACGTGAAACCTTCCGCCACAGGATGGAGGGTGGGATGGAACAGGACTTTGGCGGGCTGAACAGGAGCCCCGTGATGGCCAGTGCTCCTTGGGCAACATTTGGTGGCACCGCGGCGGGCTGGGCCCTGCTCCTGGACGCTCCCGTGGATCCCTGTGGAGGGAGCTGTGAGCTTGGCGTGCGTCGCGCTTTCTGCGCTCCCAGGAAAGCGTCCGACCGTCCTGTTCCTGGAGCCTGTCCGCATCCCTCCCCTCCCCCTGCCGCAGTGTGGTTGGCTGCTGAGCGCCGGGTGCCTGCGCCGCTGCTCGCTCCCAGGGCAGCGCGGCAGACGGAGCCGCGCAGCGCCGCGCCTGCCGCTCCTCCGCCGCCTCCGCGAGCACCGGCGCTGGACAAGCCACTGCAGGCAGCCAGGTACCGCTCCTCTGCGGCGTGGGGCGGGGGACATTCCCATCCGGTGACTGAGACGGGCAGGGTGCCCAGCCATCCTGGAACAAAGGACCGCTTTGATGTGCAGTTTCGGGCAGAGCTGATGAAAACTTTTTTTCCCTTGTGAAGCTTTCACTTAGCCAGGTGGGCGCAGAATTTCTCTGTGGTGGTCTGAGGGGTGAAAGGGTTTCTCTGGCTTTTTTGTTTTCAAGGATACGCAGCGGGCGTGCCTCCTGCTGCCAGACAAAGCCGGAGAAACGATGACGGAGGCAGGTCATACAGCAGTAGCTCTCAAAGAGCCTTGTTTCGCCCCAAACCGTCTTTTCATTAATTAACTGCTTCCTAAGCTTTTCCGAAGTGGAGGTGCACCCTTACCAAAGGCTGTGGGCTGAGGGAATCGCTGGTGAGCTTTTGTGAGGGAGAGGATGTGCCTGGGAGGAGGTGTCTGAAGAAGAGCTGGGGGATGGTGTTGCGGTAGAATGCTCTGGCCAGGCAGCCGGGAGAAATCTGCACAATGGTGGGAGGCAGCAGCGCATTACTAGAAACAGCAGGCTTCGCTGTGTCTTGCATAGCTGGCATCTGGCACTCTGGTGCAGTTCCATGCTCGGCTCTCCTCTAGTGCCCTTGATCTCCTCTCTGCCATGCCACCTTGGAAATGTCGAAAACACCCACCCCTCCCTGTGCTTGTGGGGAAAGAGGGTGGTGTTCAGCACACATCAGGTCAAAGATCTGGCCAGCTCAGACGCAGGGTAAATAAACGTGGCTGTGCTTTGCTGTAATTGGCAGAAGGAGCAGGAAGCATGTGTTCTCTCATCTGCTGTTTTGGAGGAATGTCCAGGTTGAAACAACAGCATTAACCCTAAATACCAAAATGGCTCTTGGGGCACAAAGGACACGTGGCAAGATTCTGACCTTGGCAGAGTTGCTGGATGAATGAATTTGCTGGGAAAGAGCCACGTAGCTCCTCAAAGAGCTCTAGCCAGACAGGGGAGCCAGAGATAAAACAGATCCTCTGCTTGTTATGCAGGTAGAGGTTTGTCCCTGTGACTTTGCCTGCCTTGCTGTGGTTTACAAAAGCTCTTTGCTTCTGGAAATAGTGTTTTGGCCTGCAGTCAGCTGGTCTTTGCAGGTGCCTCAGGTACACCATGGAGAGAGTGTGGGCACACCAGAGCCCTTCAGGGCACACAGGGAGGCTCCAGAGTTCCTGCTGGTCCCATCTGCATCCTGGTTATCTCCCATACGGCTCAGGCACATCCAGTGCACAGCCTTCACATTAGACAGATGCCTGCAAAGGCACTGACTCCTGGGAATTCTGCTTTAATACTGCTTTAATACTGCTTCATGCTGTCAGGGCAAGGTAATGGCTCTTGGTCTGCTTTTTATAGTGCAAGACTCCCAATCAGATTCTGAAGCTGGGAAGAGATGCTTGCCCTGGCTCCATTCCAGCTGCTTTGCTCTTGTCTCCACTAGCCTGGAAACATATTTTAATGATGTTTCGCTGTAGTCCCAGGCGTGGCAGATGCAGAATGGATTTTGTGAGCTGCTGCAGACACGAACAAGTTTAAAAACAAGGTCTTATCAGCTGATCTGGAGGTAGAGCATAAGCTTGCTGGTGGGAGTGGTGATGACTGCTGATATCATTCCAATGGCCTGCTGGAAGGGGCAGGTTTTCCCAGCCAGCTAGAGTTGTAAAAAATATGATGTACAACCAGAGCAAAATGGTTTTCTGCTAATGGCAAAAATCGGTGCTATTTTTTTTGTTTGGTTGGTTTTGCTGTTGTTGGTTGTTTTGTTGGGTTTTTTTAATCCTTGTTGATTCCGATATCTGTGTTCTTTGGTAGTAACAAATGGAGTGAGACCTTTCTGGTCTTGAAAGGAATGAATGATCTGATACAAAGCCAATCAGACTACCTGTTCTGTCTTCCTCAGAGTACATATTCATTCTGGAATTGGATGGTGCTTTGATAATACAGGAATTGCTTGGTCTGGTCAATCAGAATAAACACCAGTACCTTTTGTCTTGTCCATTTCCAGCTGTGGGCTGGAAGGTGGGAGGGGTATAGGAAGCTCCCCTGTTCTTTCTGTAGTGGTGTGAACATGAGTCACTGTGGCCAAGTCCTTGTAAAGCCACCTTATCACCACCTTGCCCTGCGTTTCAGGAAGGTTATGTGACATTATGTGTTTTATTAGAGATTGTGGGTAGTAGGGAGCCGAAGCTTCTGGGACAGAGAGGAGTGTTGGGAGGCTCCCTTCATGCTCTTTCCCTTCAGCTCCAGTCTCCTTGCAGGAGAGCTGTTCTGGTTGAGCTGCAAATCTGGTTCCTTAGTCCTCGTCCCCTGGGCCTCTTGCAGCCTGCTGGTTAGCACAGACATTCCCAACACAAGCCTTCCAGTATCTAGAAAAAAACCCCAGAGCTTCACAGTCAGCTAGAGCTGGCATATGTCAGCTAGTGAAAGAAGCAATCCTGTTTCCTGGACAGCCCTCCCTATCCCCCGGGCAGGGATCAAGGCACATCAACAGTGCAGTCAACTTGAACTGTGTTATATATGACTCTGAGGATTGGGGAAACTGGTTGGGCAAAGTCTTTCTGGGCCTGGAGACTGGCCTCAAAGCCACGTGAGGAGATGTCTGGATGCCAAGGAGAGTCCTGGTTTTGGGGCATAGGAGAATGTGAGTGAGACAACTTCTTGCCTTCACTGCATGCTGTGTTGTTGCAAGTGGATTGCTTTGGGAATCCAAAAGTCCCTGTGGGACCTTGCTGGAAGGAAGTATGCGCTGCATTCCCTTTCTCTGGGCCTAGGATCAGTTTCTAGTGCTGTGGTGCCTTGCTCCTTTGTCCTGAAGAGGTGTTTACTAAATGCAAACACATTGAATTTATCTGAGGAATTCAGATGAAGAATTTTTTTTCTTACCTTTTTTTTTTTTTCCTGCAAGAGGAAGGTTAAGTTGTGGTACAGGGGTCTGAAGAGTTTGTAGGATCTCTGTTTTGGGAGATGGTTCTTTAGCTAGATATAGATACCTGATCAAATACCTGCTTTAGGTGAGGGAATTGACCAAAGGCCTCTAAGAATTAATTCCAAGTAATATTCTTCAAGTAATACTCAAGCCAGACTCCTATTGAGGGAAAAGTTACAACACAACAGTCCCTCTATAGTACTTGAAGTCATCTGTGTGTTGGTTTAACTCTCTAGACTGTCTGCAGTGCAAGAAAGGTCTGAGCTGGAGGCTGGCATTGGGAAAGAACTTTGGGCAGAAGATGGGACTCTAGGTGTCCCCTTTTTTGGCAATAGGGTGTAGAAACTTATGAGACAATTGGTGGCAGAGAATGTTATGGACTTTAGAGTTTGAGTGACATCTTTAGACTTTACAATTGCAGCTCAGAGATATGGTGGGTATGACCTCCCAGGATTCTGACTCCTGACTGATATCTTTTTTGTGTGTTTTTAGTGGCTCTAAGGGAGCATCCGGCATTTCTGGCAACAGTAACAAGCATCACGGAGCACCATTCCTGCTCTGTGCCTCAGGTGAACCTCAGCATTTCCTGTTTGGCCCATATTAGAGCAGCTCTGGAAATACCAACTTGGATGTTGAGCTCAGCAGCACTGGTTTGTCCCTTTTCTGTTGTTCTGCTCCAGGTGGCCTGGGGTGGTGACCCTGAGCACAGTGGCTCTTCTAGCAGTGGTGTGTCAGTGTGCAGGTATTTCTGGCAGTGTCAGTGTGTCCTGGCTGTGCAGTGGAAGCCTCAGAGGCTCTGCACAGCTGACGGTAATCTCCTACAATCTGTTTGCTTTCTGACACTGTGGTATCAAAATAAGAAAAATTGTGCTCATGACACAGCCCCCATGATGGCTGCAACTTTGTCATTCTGTTTGCTTTTTACTACTTTTATTTTATTTTTCAGCATCCAAAGTATTAGGTCTGGGTTTTGTTGCAGTGTCCCTTAGGAGTGAAGACTTGCTCTCTTATTTGCAGTCTCACTTGTAGCTTCATTGGAGGTCAACCAGTCATTCCAGAGACCCTTTGTTGCTCAATAGTAGTGAGCTGGCAGAGGTCTAAGGAAAAACAAACAAACCAAAAAAACCCTCCCTATTTTTATCAAGTCATTTTGCTTCCCAAATGTATAACCTTGCTGTTTCTCCAGGTAGCAAAAGCATGTCTCACAAGAGGAGACTGGGATAATTATGATGAAGCAAGATAAAGCCCTGTGTTTCCATTTCTAAATAGAAACCATTGCTGTCTATCTACCAAATGTGGTCACTTGTTCTTGCTGTGGGTCAGACTTACTCTTTTCCACAGGAAGGTTTTTTCGAGAACCCCGTTGTCTTTCTGCAACTACCTTACATCACTTATATCCTTGGATCACCTTCTCCTATGGAAGAATTTGCTGCTGAAAATCTGTTTCACTTCTTTACAGAAAGTGCTGGCAGACCATCTGCAGTTTGAAGGATGCTGCAGTTATTGTCTTGTGCATGCAGAGAGGCAGTGAACAGCATTAGTTGAGTTGTTTGTAGATGTGAGATCTCTGTCCTGTTGTAGTTGACTCCTGATTCCCCTGGTGCTTCTCCTCCCACACCCCCACTGTCGTCTAGCATTAGGCATCATAACCTAAGCTTTAAGATTCACTTGGACCCATTTAATCTGGCATCCTTGTAGATGCTGTGGGTTGAAGATAGAAGCAGTGAAGCTTCCAGCTCTTTCCTCTTAAAGGTCTCGCATATGGGAGCAGTTTTGAGAGGCAGAAAAATGAGCTGTTGAAATTGCTGATGCTTAGCGATTTCGCGGTTATGCACTTGAATACAGGAGGAAGGTTTTTGCCTGGCAGGATGTACTTGCTGATGGATTCCCGGCTGATTGCTGCAGCTGCCACAAAGCTCAGTGCACTCATGTTCTTTCTCTGTCCTCCAAACAGGAGCAGAAGAGGGGAGATGAGATGGGTGTTGTCGGAAAGGCAGGCTATTCTAGCAGCTCACTGTAAATAGGGAAAATGTGCCAACTAGAGTGGAAACATACAGGTGGAGACCTGGTCTGGGACACGTGCAGGTCCATGAGGACTGCAGCAGGATAAGCTGGGAACAGGACTCTCCCTCTCTAAAGGAGCTTGGTGGAAAAGCATTCTTTTTTCCTGTTCCAGTCTGACCCTCACCCTGCAAAAGGCAAACCATGATGTGTCCTCTCCTCTCTGCAGAAAACCTCCGAGTGTTTTCTGCCTGGATAAAGGACACTCAGGGCCCCTCGCTAAATGTAAAGGAGTAGGAAATGTGGCATATACAGCAGCCTCAGCCTGCCTGACCTTGGCGCTGGCTGCCATAGGGAGCATTTTCTCTTTGGAGGGCTGGGCACTGACTGTAGGCCTGCCAGCACTGGGGAGAACTAGAAATAAGCTCTTAGGGGGCAAATTCCTGCTTTGGAAGGTTAAGTCATATCCTACTGGTGTTTGTTGCTTTTCTGTGCTGTACAAGAGGTAACAGCATTCAAATGACTTCTCAGCAGTCTCTTCTTTGTTTTGTTGTTGAGCAGCTGTGCATTGTTCTTAGGTTTTGCACCTTCTGTCCAGCTTGGACAATCCTCTGTCCACTGTTGAGCATGGCAACATGTTGGTACCTAGCAGAGCTATGCTTCCAGGATGTCACCCTAGGGGAAAAATGCTGAGGTTGTTACAGATGTTTGCACAGCCAGTGAGAGAAGAAAAGCCTCTATTGGGATGCCTTGAAGGATATGAGGATGTAGTTGCAGGGTAGGATGAGTCTTATGTACTGTAGATCAGGATGTTTTGATTTATGTTTCCTTCGGTCTGAAATATTTTCAGTTTCGAAAAACAAGTTGATTGTGAGGACTGTGAAAGGCATGCACATCTTCTGCTGGAAGGGCTGAAGAAAGAATGTTGCTATAGTAGAGATGCTGATGGTTTGACACACAGCAGTTTCACAGTTGAGGAGTAGTTCTGTGTACAGTGGAATTAATGAGGCTGATTTTCTATGGATCTGGGTCTTGTCTGCCTGGCTCTGTTAACTAGCAAGGTGTGACGTCTGGTGGCTTTTTATCCTGTAACATGTTCCTCTTCCCAATGTGTTTGTATTGCACTTTTTAAAGATGGCAGCAAGATCTCTGTATGGACATAAGTGATGCTGCCATGAAAACTGTCAGCATTTCACAGTTGGCCCAGTATCCATAGGGATTTGTACGGTTCAGCTGTTAGAGTTTTAGAGCAGAGTTCTAGTTTTTTTGGGTATGAGGCCATTCCTGAGTATCTTCTTGTGTCCCAAGCATTGCCTATGGTCCAGAGAACTCCCACTTGCCTGTTTCCCTGTTTGCAAGTGAGTCAGGGTGTATTTCCTTATAAGTTGGAACCAATAATGGGGCCATTTAACCCTTTAGCAGTTATTACTTTGGGTTCTGTGGAAACGGTAAGTGCCTGCAGAGCCTTCCTGGGAAGCTGTCTGGACCTGTTTCAGAGCACGAGAATTCTTGGCCATGTGAGGCAGCACTAACACCCTTTGGACTCTCAACCTCTTTTGCCTAGGGCTGGGAGTTGTTGCACATTTCTTCCTGAGTTGTGCTCGCCTGTAGAAGTCTGCATTAAGCAAGGCTTTCCTTATTGCTTTAGCACTTCATCGAACTCCAGTGTGTTAGAAAGGTGGGAAGAAGAATAACCAGGAGAACTGTTGACCAGAATGCTTAGCTGCCTGTTTCTGGAGAATGAGTTTGGAAGATAGGGTATGAGTGGCAACCAACTCTCAGCAAGCCTATTTTTCCTTTCAAAACAGTAGTCTGTATCCTCTATCTTGACCTTAATGAGGTTTTTCATGCTGTTCTTATCATATAGTCTTCTCAAAAGCAAACTGGCATAAGTCATGGTCCAGATGAGACTGTTTTGGTATAAAATGCCCAATGTGCAGGGTTAACTACATGTGGAGCATGACAGATAGCCAAAAGTGAAAGACACAGTGAAGTATGACTCAGAATTGGTACTGATGCTAGATCATGAAGTGAATGTGAAGTCAGCATTGTGACTTTGGGGGAGGATGACTCAGTTTTTGTTCAGAGGTGTGAACAGAAACCTAGTCTTCAAGAGACACGAGGTGTTTCTGCCCTGCTGAGGGGTTCAGTAAGGTCTCCAGTGGATGTCAAGGGTTTGCCCCCCTTCCTGAGGGATGGATGTACATCATGGGAACAGAAACCAAAGAAGAGTTGAGAGGAGAGTTCAGGTCTATGAAACAACTGGAGGAAGAGTGAGGCTAAAGAGGAGGAGATGAATCAGTTAATAATGAGATGTGTGTATTTAAAACAACTGTCCCAGTGCAGCTTGTCATCCTCAGTTTAAGTGCTGCAGTGAGGAAGAAGCTGGGCCTCTCTATTGCTCAGGGCCCATTTCCCAGTAGCTCCCTGACACTTGGGCAGAGTGCACAGGTGAGGAGAAGAGGAGCCTGCCAGAAAGGGGAGCTCTGCTTGCTCTGTTCCTGTAGCTGGGACAGTATTTCTGTTCTCTCAGTAAAACAGGCACAAGGTAGCTGCGGAACAAAGAGCTCAAACCATGCAGAGGTGGGTCCAGCAGGAGGTCAAAGGCAGATCTGCTGGCAGCAGTTCCCTCACCTCCTCCTGTGTACCTTCTGGGCAGTTTGCCAGCCTCCTGGCACCAGGGCCCTGAGGACTCAGGTTGCAGAGACTTCTGCCAGCTCCAGGTAGCAAGGAGGTGCTGCTGGGCAGATGCTGCCTGTGCAGGGCATTGCAGGAGCCTGGTTTTGGAGTGACCTGATAGCAAGGTGAGAGGCGGCTTTACTGTTGAGTAATGTGAGGAGGCTGCTGGGGTGGCCCAGCTGTGGGAGAGGCTGGGACTGTGCTAAATGAGTGACTCATGGAGCAGCCAGAGTCTTGCTATTAGGGGTCTTGCCTGCCTGTTGTGTCTCTCAGCCTTTGGCCTGTTGTGTTTCCCTAGCTCCTGGACTTTGTATGCAGGGATCTTGCAGCCACACTAACACTGTGGGTTGTAGCGCTTGGTGTTGCTGTGCAAAGGCAGTAGCTGGGTACTTTCCCATTGTATATCTGGGGGAAACAGGACAGGGAAGAAGTACAGAGTTCTTTGGCCATCCTGAAGAGTCCTTGGGGTGGCAGCAGCATGAATGAAGATGGAAAAGCTGTTGGTGTTTCAAGTCAACACCTGCATAAGGATTATGTTAGTGTGACTGTAGCTGTTGTGTATGTGAGCTTCCCCAGTCAGGCAGTGGTGTGGTGTGTCCTGCTGGTGGCATGTCTCTTAGTGCCACAATGGCAGTTCTGGGCTGAGGCTGCGATCCTCAGGATGTAATCTCCTGGTCAGGCAATATTTTGGCACAGCAATACCACTGATGCCTCCCTGTCTGAGACACTCTTCTAGGAGATTTTCCTTTGAGGAAGCAGAAAGCTTTGAGCTGGCATCCCTCCACTTTGTGTTCCCTTTCTTCTGCAGTCAGAAGAGGTGCTGAGTTCTGACAGCCTCTCTGCATCGGTGGTCTGTGGGCAGAAGATGTAGAGATTGCAACCCCAGCTGCCAACTGCAAATCTCTGCTTTTAAATGGAAGCTAAATTAGTCTTCCCCCTGCTGGGAGTGTGGGGGTGTTGGAGGTCACTGGTGGTTGTAGCCTTTTTGTCTCCTCTTCATGTAGGCCACCTGCACTGGTTGCCAGCACTCCCGGCCACAAAAGCAGAGGCATGTGCCCTGACAGCTGCCTGCTGCCAAAGGCAGAGGGGAAGATGAAGGAGAAGGGCTTAGAGTAGGCAATCAGTTAAATGTTGTCTCTGACTTCCTGAAGGAGGTTGTGATACTTGTGTCTGGTTGTGGCTCTCTGAAACAGCGCTGGGGCACTCAGGTTTTGTCTTGGTCCCTGTGCAGGGCTGCAGGAGTAGGGCTATGTCCACCATGGTGTACCCAAGGGAGGAGAAACTAGACAAGCTGAGCCAAGAGGAGATAATTTCCAACACCAAGCTGGTAATGCAAGGGCTGGAAGCACTCAAGAATGAACACAACTCCATCCTGCACAGCTTGCTGGAGACCATTAAGTGCCTGAAGAAGGATGAAGAAGCCAATCTCGTGCATGAGAAGTCCAACCTGCTCCGCAAGTCAGTGGAGATGATAGAACTGGGGCTTGGAGAAGCTCAGGTGAGAGTGGGGGGTAATCCCTGAGGTGTTATCTGGGATTGACAGAGGAAGGGTAGGCATGTGGCCATTTCTCATAAACTGCAGGGGTGGGAAGGGGCTAAGTGTAGAAGGCTAGCATGGGTGGACCCTAAGCATGCATGTGAGGGAGATACAAGGTTGTAGTTGTTACTGACTGAGACTCTTAACAAGGTGATGATGGCATTGTCCAACCATCTGAATGCCGTGGAGTCAGAGAAGCAGAAGCTGCGTGCTCAGGTGCGGAGACTGTGCCAAGAGAACCAGTGGCTGCGTGATGAGCTTGCCAACACCCAGCAGAAGCTGCAGCGTAGTGAACAGACTGTGGCTCAGCTGGAGGAGGAGAAGAAACACCTTGAGTTCATGAACCAGCTGAAGAAGTATGATGAAGATGTCTCCCCTTCGGTATGCCCTAGTCCTTTAGAGCAGCTGCTTTTGTGGGTCCGGGAGGTTGGACCAGGAGAACTGCCTACATGTGATAACATTGCCCTGGGTTTTGCCCCTTCCCATGCACAGCAATGCCTGTAGCTAAAGGGGGCCTGCACAGGGCAGAGTTTCTGGATTTTGTTTTGTGGGGGGAGATGGTGTCAGAGACAGCAGGAGAAATTGAGTGTGTTGGTGGGCTGCAGAAGGACCAAGAGTTGGGCAACTGACTCAGGCCAGGCTGCTGCTGTCTCTACTGAGAACCAAGAGTATTTGTGATTCTCATCTTCTCAGGAGGAGAAGGAGGGTGACTCCACCAAGGACTCTCTGGATGACCTATTCCCGAATGAGGAGGAGGAGAATGGTCCTGGAAGTAAGTGTTTGCTCATGCATGGGTACTGCCTGTCTCTGTTCAAGCCTGCCGAGCCAACTGTGCCATGTTTACTTCTGTGCCCACAGTACCCCACCAGCACAGCAGTGCCGTGGCAGCTGCCCAGCAGGGAGGTTATGAGATTCCTGCACGCTTGCGCACCCTCCACAACCTTGTCATCCAGTACGCCTCCCAGGGACGCTATGAGGTGGCTGTGCCGCTCTGCAAGCAGGCACTGGAGGACCTGGAGAAGACATCAGGCCATGATCACCCTGATGTGGCTACCATGCTCAACATTCTAGCACTAGTGTACAGGTGAGCCTGGTGGGAAGGGCAAGACAGGGCCAGGACAGCTTTCTGCGTCTCCTGTTTCCCTTTACAGCACATCCTGGGGCTCCCCAAGCTTCCAGTGCTTTGCCTTTCAGAAAGGTTTTGGCCTAGATGGGGTATTTGGTTTGCCAAACTCCCAGATATAACTAGAGACTGACTAAAGCAGGGAGGAATGGGGAAAGAAGGGACTGTGAAGGCTGGGTCGGTATGGAAGGAGCACTGTTCATAGTTCTGCATGCTCTGGGCTGTAATGTCCAAATCCCAAATAACTGGTTGACTTTGCACGGCAGGGATCAGAACAAATACAAAGAAGCAGCACACCTCTTGAATGATGCTCTTTCCATCCGTGAGAAGACTCTAGGCAAAGACCACCCAGCGGTGAGTGTCTCTCTCTTCTTTCAGTCACTTCTTCACCTTTGGGTGCTGCTGGGGCATTGTTCCAGCAGTGTTTTACTGCTTCATTATTTCCTGCTGGCTGGTTCAGTACAGCCTGTAAGGAGTTGGCTTCTCTTGGATCCTGTGATATAGGCAGGGCAGCCTTCTGTCTCTGGACCTCCTTCTCTTGAGAAGCAGCAGTGTACTGCAGGCATGGAGGAAATGGGACAGTCACTGTTACTGTTGCTTGTGCTCCTTGTTTGGTCCCACTGGAATTTGCTTTGTTTCATGGAGAAGCTTCTGTCTCTGCAGGTGGCAGCGACTTTGAACAATTTGGCTGTTCTCTATGGCAAGAGAGGGAAGTACAAAGAAGCAGAGCCACTGTGTAAGCGAGCCCTGGAGATCCGTGAGAAGGTATGAGTCTTCCATACTCCTCTTCCTTTCAGCTCTCTCTGTGGGCTTTCTCCCATTACCTCAATGCATGAGATCCAGAAGATCCAGGGCCTATCTAGTCTATTTAGCTGCTGATTCTGCCACCACCTTTCCTGTCTCTCCAGAGTTTGCAGCCCTAGAGAGGCCTGCCAGGAGGTGAGAGCTAGAATTTCTCCTCCTCTCCAGACTGTGGCTTTTGTCTGACATAGGCATGTGCTGAGGGGACTCCAGTGTCTACTAACTCCAGGAGTCCGCTGCAGTCTTTGTGGCTTCTCTTCTTTTGTTCATCCAGGTTCTAGGAAAAGACCATCCTGATGTGGCCAAGCAGCTGAACAACCTAGCCCTGTTGTGCCAGAACCAGGGCAAGTATGATGAGGTGGAGTACTATTACTGCCGGGCCCTGGAGATCTATGAGAGCTGCCTGGGTCCTGATGACCCCAATGTGGCCAAGACCAAGAACAACCTGGTGAGGCACTGGGGAGGGGATGCTGTTGGGGAGGGATGCTGTGGGAGAGGTGAGCATTGCCTGGTGCTTAGAGACAGAGCAATAGCTGCAAGAAGGTGGACAGAGTTAATCTGTTTCCCAGTGGGGCTGGAGCTGTTTTATTTTGGTTGCAGGCTTCCTGTTACCTGAAGCAAGGCAAATACAAAGATGCAGAGGTGCTGTATAAGGAGATCCTTACTCGTGCTCACGTGAAGGAGTTTGGCTCTGTGGATGGTTTGTAGAGCAACCCTTCGGGCTGGGGAGGGGTTTCCTGGCTCTCAGCCTAGACTTGTCTGGTTCTGGTCTTGCCCAGACTGAGGGATGGGATGTCTTGCAGAGTCTCTGCTTTGGGCATCCCTTGAGATGCTGCCATTCTAGTGTGTTATGCTGTTCCCCCTCTTCTCTCAGGAATCTCAACCCAGTCTTTACATGGTTGGGAATAGTAAATGGCACAATCATGCTCTAGTGCAAGCTGAAGTTTCTCCTGTGCACCTGGCACATGTACTTCTGCTGGGAGGACTTGTTCTTTCCTTCCCTTGTCCTACCTTTGCCGTGTCTGTTGCCTTTCTTGAGACTCTGGGCCAGGGACCAGGGAGAGGATCTGGAGTGTCACTTCCCTCTGAGATGCTAGTTCTGGGGACAGAGTGCTGGGCTGTACAGGAGGCAAACAACAGCATGGGATGGTGAGTGGACCTGTTTTGCATTCTTCCCCACACAGATGAGCACAAGCCAATCTGGATGCATGCAGAGGAGAGAGAGGAGATGAGCAAGGTGAGTATGATTCCAGGGGGTTTGGTCTTCTCTTGCCACAGCCTGTCTCTTATCTCCTCCTTCCCGGAGAAGCTGCAGTCTGAAGAGCTGCCAAGACCAGAAATTGTCTGGAGAGGGGGGTATACATCACTGCTGCTCCCTGGGCCAGCAGGGAAGGAAGGCCCATCAGAGAGGAGAGTGTTTTTCCTTGGGCAGGGCTGTTCAGTCTCTCGGCTATGGCTGCATGCTCTCTCTGCTTTAGTGATTGATCCCTCTTGGGCATGCAGATGATGGAAGATGGTAGAGGGTTGTGCTGCAAGGCCTTGGCACTCTCTTCCAAAGAGCTGCCAGTACCCAGATCATAACTGGCTTCTGAAGCAGCTCTAAGGCTGTCTAGGGAAAAGTGGAATCAAGAAGAAACTGCTGCTGTCACCTTGCTTAGGAAATGGAGCCATATCTGAAAAAGGCCTCTGCACAGGGTGGGCCCCAGCTGGCCTCTGAAAGAGGATAGAAATGGACTGTGCTTGCCTTGCACTAGGCTGAAACGCAAAGCTACTGTTGCTCCTGCAGCCCAGGCCCTGTTCTGTGGTCAATAAATGCAGCAGTCGTCTCTGCTTTTGCCAGGTCTAAGGCCCCATCTGTTTTTTGGCAGGTGGGTGAAGCAGCAGAATGAAGCGTTCTGACCTAGTCCTCTACCTGCAGTGGGACTCTCCTTTTCTTTTGCCCTCAGAGCAGACCCCAACCCTCCAGGGTTCAGGCAGCAGTCTGGCAGGCTTTACTTAGTGACTGATAAGTCCCATCCTGTCAGCTCTAAAAGCAGGGCACTGGCAGGTGCTTCCCACAGCATCCTGTGCCTTCCCATTGAACCACTCTGCATGGCTCCCAGTGCAGGGCACTACTCAGCTTTACACTGTTCTACTTGTTGTACTGTGAAGGCTGTGCTGCAAAGAATCTGCACTTGCTGCAGCACCATCCTGGAGAAATCCAAGCTGAAGTAAAGACCAGGCTCCCCTTGCCCCCTCTGGGATTGAGACTCCTTTGATAGTATCTTTGGAGAATTTAGGGGTCAAATGTAGATAGCTGTAGTATGAAGCTATGCTCTGGATTATGCAAGTTCTGCAATGGGGCAAGAGATCGGGCTGAGAGACTCACAGCTGCAGTAAGAGATTCATTTTACATGTGAGTCATAGGCAAGGGTTAACCCTCTTTCCCTGACTCTGAGGCTCCTGTCCCCAAAGGCAACTGTGCCTGTGCCCCATGGCAAAGCAGGGTTGGCATTCCTGTCCAGGCAGCAGCAGTAGTCACAGACCTGCTTGTACTCCTGGCCCAGGAACTAGGGCTGATGTGCTCTACCTTGTGCTGTTTCCATATCTTCTGTTAAAATGTATGAAATTCCTCTGACAGAGCTTGACTACTTCTGTCCCTTGCCCCTCTTTCCTGGCAGCAGAGGGAGGCCAGTTCGCAGGGCCTTGGGCACAGCTGGCAGCCCTGGCCTTCAAGGCTTTTTCTGCCCCAGAGGATTTGACACTATTAGGTTCAGACACCCTTTAGGGCTGCCTCTACAGGAGAGATGTATTGAGTCCTGAACTCCACCGTCCCTGGTGCCTGCCCAGGCTGTGTAGGCTCTGGTGTGAAGAAAACTACATGTGCCTATGGCACAGGGAGACTCTGGCATGTGGGATGAAGAGCTGAGAAGTGCTGTGGGATTGAGTGAGAAAAATTATCCCCATGGAGACAGTTTCTTCTGGGCTAGAGGGTAGCTCATGCTGTGGACCAGTGGCCCCCTGTACTTGGTGCCATGCTTGGTGCCAGCTTGGTGCCCTGGTCCTATGGACCCAGGGCTAGTAGCTACTGCCCTGCAGTGTGGGTTGTTCAGATCTTCCTCCTTGAGCATCAAGCTCTGCCCCCTGTGCTATTGCTCTGGCCAGCAGCCCATTTGCAGCTGGTTGGGACAGGGCCAGCCAGCCAGCTTTGGGGTGCAAAGGCTGGGCATGGGGAGGGGATAGCTACCTGGGCTGAGCTGCTGTAGGGCAAACCTGACCTTGTAGGCCAAAGGCTGGGATGTGGCTGGCTGATTCCTTTGCTAGTCCTGGCTGAGGGATTTAGTGCCCATGGTGACTGGCATGCCAGTGGGGTTTTGTCTCCCTTTTGCATTTTGGTTGGGGTGTCATGCCCTCCATTATGCCATGAGAATAGGCTGTCCTGTCCCTGCTGCTTTTGGTACCATGGAAGGGGGTAGGGAGATGGGATTATGCTCCTTCCTGAAACTAGGATATCACTTTTGCTTGTGGCCCAAATCTGTTGCAGCAAACATGCTTTTAACTTTCCTACCAGGAAACTGCTGGGCTTCATCACTGCATTTGCATATTGTGTTTCCAAGGGTTGGGCCAGTGCAGGGGTGCAGCCTGGGGTCTGACCCTGGTATCCAGTGGCAGAGCACAGGCCAGAGAAGGGCAGTAGGTGTGGAACTAACAGCTCTCTTCTCTCCTTACCTGTAGAGCAAGCACAGAGACAGCACTCCCTATGCTGAGTATGGTGGCTGGTACAAGGCCTGTAAGGTTAGCAGGTAAGAGCTGTTTTGTGAGCAGCTGAGGACACCAGAGAGGTAACCCCAGGGCTTCCGCTCACCTTCCCTCTGTTACCGCAGCCCAACTGTGAACACCACTCTGAGGAACCTGGGTGCGCTGTACCGGCGCCAGGGCAAGCTGGAGGCAGCTGAGACCTTGGAGGAGTGTGCAGTTCGCTCCCGGCGACAGGTAGCCCCAGAGGGACCTTCACTGATGTGGGGAGCATTGCAGGGCTTGGGGTGGCACGTTATGGCACTGCCTTTGCTTGGGGTGTGGTGAGGGACTCTCCTGGACCTCTCTGATGTTCTCGGTTTACGTTCCCATGACACCAGAGGGTCTTGGTGGTTGGGGATGCATTTGTGCAGATATCCACACATGTGTAGGTGTGTGGGGTGATGCATGTGTGTGTGGATGGAGCAGATGACCATGTGTGGGGAAGGCATGGCTCACTGAGTGCAGAAATACTGCAGCAGGGTTACAGCAGGTTACTCGGCTTTGTCAGCTACTGAGGAGAACTACACTTACTGGGATGTCTTCTTCACGCTAATTTTTTTGTCCAGAGGCAAAAAATACCTAGAATTTCTTAGAGTACCTCTTGCCTTAAACTCCTCTCAATCCTCAAATAATAAAGCAGGAGCTGTAAGCACCTAGCACAAAAGACTGAAGGACAGCTGAATCCTTTCAGCTTCAAAATGTGAAGGAAAAACGCTGTCAGCTTTGGGGTAGCAAGCCCTTATTCCACAGGGTTGGTTATGGCCTTGTAGGGATTCACTGAGCTGGGAGTTCAAACAGAGACTGCTAAGTGCAGGATGGCATTTGGCTCCATCCTGGTTGTGCTGGGCAGTTTTGGCTGTGATGGGGCAGTGGCCAAGAGAGTGAACAGGAACCAAGCACAATGGTGGCACAGTGGATCTCTAGAGGGAAGGAACACAGAAAGACACGGTTCTTCCTTATCCTTTCCTGCTTGCAGGGCATTGACCCAATCAACCAGACAAAGGTGGTGGAGATCCTGAAGGAGGGGGATGGCACAGAGAGACATCGGAACCTGGGAGGCAGCGTCAAGTATGAGAATGCCACAGACGGTAGCGAGGAAGTGAGTATGGGCGTGGAATGGAGCGGGGTAAGTACAAGACACCATCAAGAATGGCCTCAGCCGGCTGCCAGATGGAAGGGACAGCCTGGCTGAGGGCTGTCCCTGCGTGGCCTGTCGTGGCATCCTTGTCTGCCTCCATTCATTCCCTGCACATTTCCTTCCCCTTTCTTGGCATGAGCCAGCCAGCCCGCAAAGGTGCGTGTCTGGGTCTAGTTTCTGGTGTACAGAACAGATATTCCCAGCTGAGGGCTCCTACTTCCAGGGAGCTGCCAGGCTCTGGCAGTGCGCAGCATGAACTGGTCCTGGTCTGCCCTTAATCTCAGGCTTATAACCTTATTAACATCTCTTCCTGCTGCTCCTCTCTGGAGGCCCCCTGGCTGAGAGCATCAGCCCCATCTCAGGCTCACCCAGCCTGTGAGAGCCATTTGGCTGTCTGTCCTGCACTGTGCCACTGACAATGCTGAGCCTGGGCAGGGTTGTGTGTGTGTGATATGCGTGGTGTGTCTGACTGACTGACTGACTGACGGCAGGGCACAGGAATAGTCTGTAGCCAGCATCTTTGCTGTCCCCCTCTCCTGGTCTCGTGCCCTTGGCAGGCTCTGGCCAAGCAGAAGGGATAAAAGGCAGGTCTTTGCAGGGTGGCAAGCTGGGCTGACTAGTGGAGGCAAGAGACTGGTGTTAGCTGAGACACAGACAGGGCAACCTGAACCTCTCTAGGCTTGCTCTGAGGCTGAAAGTGACTTCAGTCACTAACACTGAGTTTGGAGAAAGGTAGTGATCCAGGGCTGCAACAGATGCCTTTCATCTCCTGCAAGCAGGAGGATGGAGAAGAGGCAACAAGTGAGCATGTGCTGGTGGGTGCTTGGCTCAAGGGCTGCTAGAGCTGTTAGTGCTTACATTCCTTCTGCAAATTCTGAGAGCATAGAGTAGCTGGGGTTGTTGCAGCCTGGCACAGGGAAGGCACTGAGCACACAGAGTCCTTTGCTGCTCCCTCACATCTGCTGTCACTAATCCTTCCCCACCTGGCTCTGCTCTATCCCCACCTGCATGAGCTCCCTCCCTTCCTCCTTTTTCTTCCCTGTTGCCATGACAGCCCTTCAACACCCAAAGCCTGAAGTCTGCTGGCTCTCTTGATTGTGGATTGTACACAGGAGGTGGCTGAAGGGGATCTGAAAAACAGACCTTCAAGTGGACCAAGCAGCTTTACCAAATGCAAGGCTGTCCTTTGCCCCAGGTTTTGGCATCAGGACCAAAGAGGGTCTTAGCTCTGGCAAGGCAACAACTCTAGGCCCCTGCACTCACCATTAGTAAGGGGGCTAGACAAGCACAGAGGGGGGCTGCAGGTTTGGATTAGAATCAGCTGGTCCCTATGCTGGCTGGTGTCTTTCTACAGCTCCTCCTGACTGTGCGTGGTGTTAGGTGATCTCTTTGCACTGGTGATGGTCTGGGAGATCTTCCTGACAGTCTCTGAGATGATCATCCTAAGGCAAATAGGTAGTGCCACCCTCTGCCACAGCCAGTCCCAGGGAATAGTCCCTGCTCATATGATCCTTCCCTAGGGGTCTTAGCAGAACTTCCCTGACCCACACAGCTGTAAATAGAGGATTTGAGGGCTAGCTCAGCAACCTGGGGGACACAGCTGCTGCCACATGATTCCTGCTGCATACATAGCCAGTCTTCGCTTCTGAGTCAGCAGCCCTGCACTGTACTGAAGCTCCCTGCAAAAGAAGGCTGAGGCAGCTCTTGCTGCTCCTATTTGTCATGGCCTGTTGTTTTCTGTGTTGGTCCAGAGACCTCAGATGTGCTGCCTTAAAGCGGCCTCTGCTGCCCTCCCCTTGCTGTCCTCTGCTGCAGGCAGGGCTGTGGGAGCCCCCAGGGTGCCCTGTGCCCATAGGCAGCTCTGGAAGCACCCCAGAGCCTGGACCAGCTGCTTGCTGCCCAGGTAATTGCAATGTGAGAGCAGGGGGATGGCACCAGCTCCATGTTGTAGAGGCCTTGGCAGGTACCCAAGGCCCGGGAGCAGAGAGCCCTCGGAGCAGGACACCCAGGCTGTTCGTCTCTGAGCTAAGCTGATCCTGCCAACCCACTGAGCCCACTAGCAAAGAAGTGAGGCCTCGGTTTCAGCCTCACAAGACTCTCTCCCTGCCTAGATGTGGCGTGTGGTCTCTGCATGCAGCCTGGGCTTTGTCGCACCTGCTCCTTAGGTGACCTTCAACCTCACAGCCTTGTAAATTGTGTCTTTCTCCTCTCTGTGCACTAGGCTTAAATGCCTCCCGAGACTCCCTCTTTCCCCTCCACCGCAGTCACCTGGATGTTTGTGTTGTATCTTCCGACTTTTCCTCCACACCATCCCTCCTTCCTCGGCGAGAACTCCACACCAGTCCCCCAACCCTCCTGGCATGCGAGGGCACTGCGACGCCTGCAGAGGAGTGCCTGGCCACGTGGCCCAGCTCCAGTCCCATGACCAGCAAGAGCAGGAAGAATCTGCGAGGAGCTGCCAGCTCCCCCAGGCCAGCGTGACGGGCCACTGTCTCCTTGCATGCCCCCACCCCTGGCCTGCCCTTGCATATCCCTGGAGCCCAGGCCTGCAGGGGATTGTCTTCACTCCAGGCTTGCCAACTCCATTGTCATTAGACATCCTCAGCCCTCCTAGCTTGTTCCCTCCATCTCTACAGAGGCTTGAAGATGGAGGGCTGTTATGGGACAGTGAGGCCTGGCCTAGGCAGGGCTGACATGTGCCCATGTCAGCTTTCTTCCCTATAGGCTTGGCTGATGTTAGTGCCTTGTAGCAAACTTGTGCTGGCTCCCAGTGAGATGGGCTCTCCCTTCAGCACAGGGCAGTCCCCATCTTGCTATACTCCTCCCTGCTGAGCTCTGTAACCCAGGAGTAGTGTGTGGGTCTCTGCAGGGGCGCAGAGTGTAGGGCAGCCCATAGAGCTCCTGTACATCCAAGATGAGGTGAGGGGGCAACAGATAAGGAATATGTACAGGAACTGGCCAGCACAAACATGTTTAGCTGCAACTTCCTGACTGGATGCTATAGCCAGGTTCCTCATCTGGCATTAAGGGCTGAATCAGCCCTCCCTTGCTACAGGGTTCTTAGGTGTGGCTGGTGAGAGAAGTGGGGGTGAAGTTGTTTGTTGTTCCTTGAAAGCAGAGGAGGGGTAGGAGAAAAGGAGAGGTTTTCTTTGCAAGGGGCAGACCCCAGACCATTAGAAGTGGCTGAGATGGGTAATGGCCTGGATTCGAGCAGAGTGGTTGGGAGAAAAAGAAGGTGCAAAGACGAATGTGAGGAAGCAGAGTCCTAGGGCTGGAGGTGCTCTGAGCAGGTGGGAGCAGATGGGATGGCTGGAGGGAGGTTGCTGGAGGGGTAGGGGCTGGATTGCTCACAGGTCTGTGGGGATGACTGCAGTCCGGCTGTCTCTAACCAAGTGGGTGGGAAATGTGTAACCCTGTTACCAATAGGGTCACAGTGCTGACCCTGAGGAGCTGTGGGGGTGGCTCCATGCCCCTGATGGCTTCAGGCCTTCACAGGGTCTGGTGCTATTAGTCATTACTGGAATATGGAATGTGTCCCAGGGCCAGACCTCCACTGTCTTGGGTCTCACATCCTTGAGTGTACGCTCATCCCACCTCCTATAGGAAGGGAACCTCCCTGGTCCTCCTGTCTGGGAAGAAAGCTGGGGAGGCTGTAAGCAGCAGGATAGAGCCCAGGGGCCAGCACAGGACTCCTTCTTTATTTAGCTAGATCCCTTCTTTATGCTAGTCATCTGGCAGGTTGCGATGCTAAATGTGCTTGTGTCTGTCTGGGCCTGGCTTTCTGGTGGTGGTGCAGAGGCCTTGGGGTACATGCATGCTGCTCCCTTGGGAGTTTGTGCTTACTGAAAGGAAGCTTGTCCTCAGGACCATGGGGTGTGGAGCTCAGGGCTGAGTGCTGCAGGGCTGTACCTTCCCTGCCTCTCTGTCCGAGTGCTGCTCCATGCTGCTGGAGAGTGGTGAGTTCCCAGTGCAGGGTGTGTTTGGACCTCAGGGCCACCTGCCCCTGTGCTTTGCCATGTCATGGACCTGGTGCTGTAACAACCATACCTCTGATTAAATGTAGACTGACCCAAATCGCTGCCCTGTGCTTCTTTCCATGCTCTGTAGGCCAGTGTCGGTCAGCCCTGTAGTGATGGGTGCAAATGCTGCTGGAGCAGGTCTGGGGGTGCTTGTTGTCTGTCTGTGTGTGTGTACAGGGGCATGTGCTTCCCCCCAGGGCTCCCCTCCCAGGCTGAGCATTGGAGATGAAGGACCCAGCTCCACTGTGCTTTTCCCTGTCCTCCAAATTGGAGTTGCTGCTAACCTCAGCTCTGTAACCATGTGTGGCAGGGCTGCCCTGGGGCATCTGAGCTTGGACCTTCTCCAAGAGGCATTTCTATTTAGCCAAAGAAATACCCCATTGTGTCCTCAGAGCTGTACATGCTGTCAAATCCTGCCCAAGTCCTCTGCCTCCATGCGTTAGGCAGGGTGGGAGCATGCAATGGAAAGCAGCTCAGTGGTAAAGTTGCTTTTTTCTTTTTTTGAATGCTCTCATCCTGGTGGGTGCAATGGGGTGGGGGCTCTGCGGCAAACCAATATGTTTTATGAACCATAAATGTTCTAGGTTAAAAATAACCTGTCAGAAAAGGGAGTGGGGGGAGAAGAGAGGCTATTTTTAAGCCAGCATGCAGCAGCATTTGGTTCTGATGTTAGTCTGCAGTCAGTCTGCATCACTGCAGCTGGGAAAATGGGCTCCATCCTCCAGCCCTGATACAAGAGCATATTTCCTGGCCTGATCCTGCTGCCCTTGTACCATGGTCCTGCTGCCCTGTCCCAGCTGTGTTCCCTCTCCCACCCCTGGCTTGTGTGCCCTGGGAAAAGCAACAGTGCCTGGCATAGCAGTACCCTGCAGGGAGACTGGTGACCCAGTGTAAGCCTGGTGGGGAGGCAGAAAACACCTCCCCATCTTTGCTAATGCTACACACTAATGTTCAGCTCATCCAAAACGTGCCTGGGATGCCTCGTGCAGGAATTGAATTGTTTACTTTGCTGCTTTGGGTGCTCTCTGCATTTCTGGTGAGTGGGTCCCTTTGCAGCAGCAACGCATGGCTCTCAACTTGGAAGACCTCTTCACATTCTCAACAAATGAGAATGTGAAGAGGTTCAATGCACTTGTTTTATCCAAGAAGGGATGAGAGAAATACCAGGAGAAAGGTTTGCTGGTAGGAAAAGTCCTGGTCAGCTGTTAGAGAACAGTCTAAGGCTGGCTCAGCTTTGGGTAATCAGAGCAGAGGAGCGCTGGAAAAGCCTTCCCCAAAGGCTACAATCTGTAATGGTCAGCACAAGGCGGTGACTGGCCTAAGGCAGAGGCCCTGCCTACCAGCAGAGCTGCTAGGACAGTGCTGGGGTAATTGCTGCTGCTAGCCTGAGCCACAAGACATTTTGGCCATTTGGAGCGCTTCAAAGGGGCTCCCTCACATCTTCCAAAGGAGTAAAAGGGCTTTTGCCATCACTTTACCTCCTTTTCTTCCACCCCAGTGTTCCAGGAGCCATTCAAAGCAGGAGAAGGGAAGACTGCTGTTATCCGGCCATCAGAGCAAAAGTAATTCCACATCAGCAGTGGTGTCACAACCTTATGTAACAAGCAGGCCAGGCCACAGGGGAAGAGCTTGGTGGCATGGTGTGGTGTCATGCTGGCAACTTGTGCCTTGCATGCATGTGGAGCAAAGTGTAGGAGGTGACTGGAGCCTGTCAAGGGCTGAGAGTGCCTCACTGAGTACTGGGGACTTTTGGAGGCATGTGGGAGGAAACAGGCTTGGGAACAAGATTTCAGGCTGGTTTTGGTCTTCAGAAAAAGCAGGTAGACATAAAAAGCCCCCTGCAAAGTGGCATCTCTGGGGCAGCTAGTGGGGCTGCATGCAGCTAAAGTTGGGGGGCCTAGGAGTAGTGGTGCCTGCTTGGCAGCACGGTGCTTCTGCAGCCAAATGAATCCATCCTCAGTGGAGCTGCCGGGATTGCTCCAAAGGCTCAAAACTAATTGTCTTGGTGTTAAAGGTGGGACAAGGCTGCGTGTGCAGTGTGAAATGGTCTTGTGTGATGTAAGTGAGCCTGCAGGACCAAGGTGTGCATCTGTATGAGTGCTGGACAGAGAGAAGGAATGGTGATGGTGTGGTGAAGAAGGGCAACGGGAGGGGGAGGATGAAGATGGTCTCCAGCCAGCAGCAAATGAGGAGAGAGTCCTTGAAATGAAAGCCCCAGCAGCCTATCCTGGCCTGACAAAAGTATCCTTAATCTTGGGACTCACAACAGGGCTTTTTGCCTCCCTGGCCACTGGGACCTCCTTGGCAGTTGTTGCCTGAACTGTTGCAGGTGGTGGAGCTGTGTCATCTTCGAGCAGGACTGTGCGGATGCCAGTGCCATTTGTGCTAGGGGTCGGGGGCAAGTCACTAGCCTGTCTGGGTGTTGAGCTTGCACTGGGCAGGAGGGAGTATCAGGCTGGTTCAACCAGACAATAGCAGCAGGGGTCCCTGACTCCACAGTTATCATGTCCTGTGGAGAACTGGGTGAGGGGAAGCCATGTAGTGAGCAGTAAGCCTGCTTTGGGCCAGGGCTAAACCCTCAGTGCAAGTGGGCAAGAGGATGTTTGGAGCCAGTTCCAGCCACTCATCAGCATCATGCCAGAGCCTGATCAGTGCCACTCAGCCATCACCCTGGCTTGTGTCTCTGTGTCCAGGATGGCAGTGGCACTCTCCAGCGCAGCAGCTCCCTGGGAAAAATCCGGGATGTGATACGGAGGAGCAGTGAGATGTTGGTCAAGAAACTGCAGGGCAATGGTCCCCTGGAGCCCAGGAACACCAGGTACATGCAAGGGTCAGGCTGCGTACAGGGCAGGTGCAGGCCCTGCCACCTTGTGTGTCTGGGTCTGACCATTGACAACACAATCACATCTGCTCTCCTCTGCTTTCTTATAGCATGAAACGAGCTGCATCCTTAAATTACCTGCACAAGTCCAGTGATGCTTCGTTTGAGGTAAGCACAGTGTGAGTGGTGGAGCTGGTACACGACTGCGCATGAGGCTGGGGGCGGTGTGGCCAGCAGTGCAGGGGGTGAGGGGCATATTAGTAGGCCTCAGGTGCAGTGCTGAGAACCCCTGAGCTTGAAGCCCCTCATCTGAGGTCAGAGCTCCAGCTCTGAAGGTGTTGCTTCCAAGTACCCACCTTGCTCCCCACAAGGCTCAGCCGTATATAGGGAGCAAAGGCAGCAGCTACTGTGTGTGACAGCAGCACCAGGGCTGTCCTGGCTTGCAAGGCAAGGGGTGCAGGAGTTGGGGTGGCAGCTTTGGGGCATGGGGGCATTGCAGGTACCTCATGGGCACTGTATTTTTTCCAGGGCACCCAAGGCTTCCGTGCAGAGAGCAGAGGCCTGAGCGCCAGCAGCATGGACCTGTCCTCTCACAGCTCCCTGCTCTCCTCCAACTGAGCTGGGTGCTCCACTGCTGGGCACACTGGCTTAGTGCTGCACGGGGCAGTGCCCAGCACCTTCCCCACACCACCTACCCTGTTCTCCCCATCACCGGTTCTCGTGCCACCGTCTGCCTGCCCAGCCTGGCCTCCCCGGGGTCCCTAGCTAGTTCGGGCACCGCAGCCCGCCCGCATGCTCCTCTGCTGCTCACCGGCGCCGCAGCTCTGGTGGCCGCATGCTCGGTACCGGTCACACACGCTCGCCAGGTAGAATCACCAGCCCGGGGAAGGAGGTTGTTCCCCAGGCCGGCGCAGAGGCGGGAGTGTCCTATGCCCCCGGCACGCCGGTCTCCCGCCGGATGATAGCTGTACTTTATTTTATTAAATAAAACCGACCCTAGAAGCGACCGCGGCTCGGTCTGAGGGGGACGGGGCGGGGAGGCGGGGATGGGCGCCGCATGCCGGGGGACAGCGCCAACGCGCTCCGCGGGGTCCGCCGGAGCGCCAGGGGGCGCTCTCCGCCGCGCTAGGCCGTTCTGTGCCGCCTCGGGGCGGTCACCGTCACGTTCCCGGCGGACGCGATGGCGCGGATCACGCTGGAGGACCTGGAGCAGCTGGCCGAGGAGCCTGCGGCCGCCGACGAAAACAGCAGCGACAGCGAGGACAACCAGGAGGGGGAGGGGCGGCTGTTCGCCTACTGGGAGGCCGTGGCCAGCACGCACCGAGTGAGTCTGCCCCGAGGTGAGCGCCGGACCTTCGGGGGCTGTGATGGTACGGACCGGGACTCCTGCGCTGCGGCCGGGGCGAGCCTCGTCTCTCGTGTGCTTTGCCTTGCAGACATGGCAGGCCCGATCACCCAGATGGCCCGGCACAGGCACGCTCGCGAGCCCGTGCCGTACGTCTCCCTCTCGCAGCACGGGAAGGTGAGGCCTGACCCTCTCTGCACACCCGGCTTCTGGCCCGCTGTCCGCCCGTGGTGGGGCTGCCTCGAGTGCTGCCGCCAGCCCGGGGCGTTGGAAGAGCCTCTCCCTGGCAGGGAAGGGGCCTCGTGTCGGCATGCGCACATCAGCCTCGCCGATGTTCCTGCAGCACTGCGGCCGGGATGGCACCTCTGGATCGGTGGAGAATTCTGCCACTCCTGCGCCTCCTCCTGTGTAGAGTAATGGAAATGCTCAGCTTCCCTGCCTTTATTTTAAAATTGGACAAGTCGTGCTGCTTTCTCTGGTCGTCTGACTTCCAGCTGCCTCCTTTACCAGCCTATCCTCTTGCTGGGGTGGGCACATCTAAGAAAGTGAACTTTCAGTTCACTGGAGATTTCAGCTGGCACAAGATAAAGATGTGTCTGTGGGGAACACAGGGCCTGTGACCCTGGCTGTCAGATGGGAGCATGTGTAGTTATTTGTCTCAACCGCCATGGTTGAGCTACCTCATGGTATCTTTTGAAGATGTTCTCTTTGTTCTGGCTATGTTGCAAACTTACTTTCATCTCTTGCACATAAGGGTGTTTCTGTGCTTTGAGAAATAACTGCTTGTCAGACTGGTTCTTGTCTCTGCAGGCCTAGTTGGGCTTTTTACCAAGAAGACATCTGTCAATTGTCCTGTATATGAGAAGTGGTTAACCAGTTTCTTCTGGGCTGAGGTCCAGCACTTTTATTTTACGGCTCGGGGTGGGGGTCTGTCAGACCCCAGATCGCCGTAATGTCCCGGATAGCAGATGTCTTCTCCAGGGTTTCAGGCTATCCCCCAAGCAGTAGGCCACCTTAGCAAGCGGTATCAGCTCTTAGTGAAATTCAGCTCTTAGTGATAATCAGCTCTTAGTGATTCCAGCTCTTTGCTAAGGTGCCTTCAGCAGACGCAGGGAGGAGAGAGGAGGACAGCTGTGTGAGTTCTGCAGTTGTCTTTATTCCAAGGGGTTCTGTGAAGGGATCAGAGACAGCTTTCCTGCTTTTACTGTGCAGGAGTGGTTCTTATAAAGGCTAAGGGGGTTTTGGAAAGTGTCCAATGGTAGAGGTCGAGGTAAAAGTGGCCTATGGTCTTACAGAGGGTTATCAGGGGTACAGAAGGAAGAGGGGTTTTCATTTAGGTCTGCTTCTTCATGACTTAGCATTTTCTTATCTTAAGCTGACCTCCAGGGTGACCTCACAGCCTCCATGGAGGGCTCACAGCCTCTGTGGCTGCTACACAGCACTCCCTGTAAAACATGTCTGAGCATGTGGCTTGTGCAGCTCAGAACTCGGGCTTCACCACACTCCCTCTTTCCTTGTTCTAGGTCCCAGGGACTTAATCTGGCCTTTTCTCCGCCTGTGTCAGTCCCAGGCAGGAATGGGGCCCTAAGACTTTGTGGGAACTGAAGAGTTTTTGTTGTTGTTGGCATCCCATCTGTGCCTGAGGAGGATTCTTGGAGTGTGAGGCTGAATGAGAAGAGCCACTGCCTGACATCAGCACTGAAGAGACTTTGGAGCTGGGGCTATTAGGGACATGTTTGCCAGGCTTAGGCAGACCAGTAGAATTCAGTTGCTTTTCCTGAGGTATCAGTGCTACAAGCCATCATCCTCTTGGAGGCAAGTGAATTATTATGCCACCTACAGCACTGTGCTCTGTCAGCACTCAGCTGCCAGCTCAGTCAGGGCTCAGTTCCCCAGCTCACATTGTAGGGACCTGTTGCTACTGTATCTGCATGAAGCATTTTCCATATTTCTTTTGGACAAGTGTCATCCAGAGTGGTGGTGCTTAGTAGAAGGATCAGGCTGTGGTACAGATGATGTGACTTCACTGAGTTGATTAGTTTATCGCAGGTGGTATGGCAGATGAGAGTTGCAGATAGAGTAGAGGGATTGGCAATTTCCTTGCTTGGAGAATATTCTTGCTCTGCTCTGCTTTGCTTGGTGGGACAATGGCAGGCATGGCCCCAGCTAGAGGGTGAATGCCCAGAATGTTTTGAGGCACTCTTCTTACTGGCATCCATCCCACTGATGCACACAAGCAGGCCTGCTGCCTTCCTTCTGCCTTTGGTTTGGCTTTCAGGGTAGACACATGATTTGGGTGGAGGCACAGGGAGGCTATACCCAGTTTGAGTCTTGTCACAGCTTCCAGTCTCCATCACTGCCAGCACAGCTATGGAAGCAAGAAATCTGGGAAGATGCCTTGAGCTCTATGGGACAAGATTTTCTCTGACCACTTTGATCTGGATGAAGAGCAAGCTGAGAGTAGGAAGACAGATGCTGGCTACAACTTCCCAGCCCCTGTTTAGGTTACCTGTGGTCACAGACATGCCATGAGCTGACCTATGAACATGCCCAGATGCAATTTCCCCACTCCCCTTGCTCCCCTTCTGTGTCAGGTTTGTCCAGAATACTGGACATTCTGTGTTGAAAATAGAGATTTTGACTAATGCCACAAAATACTACGGCTGGGTTCATGTCTCTTCTTTCTCCTGTCACTTCTTGGTATGGGAGAAGGATCTAGGGAGTTTTATTCTAGTCTTCAGAACTCTTCTGAGTGCTAGAGCTCTTCTGCCAGATTTTCACTTCTGTTGGGCAGGGATGTTTCTGTTATCCTCTGTGCACGCAGTGTTCCAGGGAAAAGGCACTGCACCTGAGAACAACATCAGCCTTACTGGAGGCCTTTGGATGCCTGGAATCAGGAACATCCTTGTGAGTAGGCCGGACCGAAGAGGAACTGAAAGTCCTGTGCCCCTTGCTGAGGATGTGCTGCATTCCTTGTACATGCCAGGAGCCTCCAGATGCCCTTGCACCTGTCCCTTGTCTGTACCTTTCCTTTTGCTGACTTCTGCTGACCTTTGCTCAGTGCTCATAAGTACCCTTGTCTGAAGTGCGTGTGATGCCAGCTCCCCTTGCCTTCTTTGTCCTGCTCTGCCAACCACTGCCTAGCAGGGGCGCTCCTTTCGGCAGACTTACGTCCCCCCTGCTTCTTGCCTGTCAGCGTTGGTTTTCCACTCAGCTGCTGCGGTGTTGTCAGTGTGCTTGACTCTGACTTGGCTTGTCTGTGGCCTGTTTCAGTGCAAAGAAGCGGCCTATGAGGAGCGGCAGTACCCAGCTGGGAGGTGGGCCTGTGTCACGATGAGGGAGCCCATGTATGAGCAGAGCATCTCCATGAGCTTCATGAAGCTCATGCGCTACATCTGCAAGGAGAACTCTGTAGGTGTGTGCAGGCGGGGCCTGGAGGGGCTGGCAGACTGCACAGAGGGGAGGGCTTTGCCACTGTCCATCTGCTGTGGGGAGGAGGGTTGCTGTTAACACACCTGTCTCACTGCCTGCCTATCTCTTTCCAGGTTGCCATCTGGGCATGACAGTCCCAGTGCTCAACGAAATCCACCTGACCAAGGAGGGGACCAAGCTGGAGCGTGAGGTCCTAACTGCTTATTATCTCCCAGGAGAATTCCAGCAAAACCCCCCTGTTCCCATGGACTCCGAAATCCACATCACCGAAAGGGCACCACTTCAAGTTATAACCAGGTGACCTCAGCACCAGAGGTGTTTTCTGAGCTCAGCAGAGATGTACAAGCTCCCTGCATGCCTGCTGTGGTTTGTTAGGCAGAGGGATGGAGCTCTGGCTGTGCAAATGTGCTGGCTTTGTTGCTTATGCTGCTCCCTTTGCTGCAGGGTTTTCTATGGAATGACCACTGAGGAGACAATTCTGCGGGAGATCAGTCTCTTCTGGGAGCTCTTGGGCTCCACAGACATGGTGCTGCAGGGAACCTACATCGTGGCTTCTTACGAAAATCCCAGCATCCCTCAGCGCCGCAATGAGATCTGGTTCATCTGCCAGGCCGAGTGAGTCCCCTCCGTCACCACAAGCCAGTGCACAACTGGACCTGGTGTAGATGGCAGTTCTGACCCAAAGGAGACGGACCACATCCTGACCCACTATTCACCCACACAGTGAGAGACCAAAAGACTGTGGGGTGGGTTTCCAGCCTGCCCTGCAATAGTCCTGCCAGGGGAAATCCTGTCTGGTCTGCACTTCACCTGCCCCCACAGCTGAGGTTGGAGCTGGCACCAAGGACGACCTCTAGAGCAAGCTCTTGATGGGAAACACGTGGTGGGGGCTCATTAAGGCAGTAACCGCTCGGGCTTGTGTGATGTGCTAGCCTGACCTGCACTGGGCTTGCAGAGCTGTGCCAGGGAGGCTAGTGGGTCTAGTGGTGGCATCACAAGGTGATGATGTCTAGAAGGCAAATGACTGTGTACAATATGTGGGGCTCAGTGTGGCCTCTGGCCTACTTCCTGTGAGAATGGCTGCCTGTCCTGAACAGAGCTACTGAAATGCTGCTACAGAGACAGTTGGGTTCAGAGAGGAAAAGGGCTTGAATTCAGGTGTGAATCCTGAATGTTGCCTGCTGGAGTGGTTCTCTTTGGACTGTTGGATGCCTCCCTGGCTGTCACTCACCGTTTCTCAGCCAGGACTAGGGTGCTGGCAGCCTTTGTCCATCTGTTGTGGGTGCTGTTTTGCAGACCTGATGTGAGCTGAGAGGGGTAGGTCTAGAGAGTAGCAGCAGCGGCACCACTGTGTATTGTGTTGTGCATTGATTAGCGAGTTACACATCAATGAATACCATCATGCTTTCCTGGGGGAAGCTGGCAGTGCCAGCAGTAAATAAATCCAGCTCAAACCACTACAGCTACAGATCACTGATGGTGGGAATGGGGGGTGCTGGGTTGGCTTGGGAAAGCCTTGCTTTCTCCTTCCTGGAGATACTCCAGGCTGCAAAGCTGTGGCTCTAATTAGCCGAGGTTACAGCTTCCTGTTCAGCCAAGCACACCCTCTGCATTACTGCACAGGCTGCGTCTGTTGCTGCTGCAAGAACTGGGGGCACACTCCCCTGCAGGTAAGGTGGTTTGTCTGTTGGATGGGGTCAACCTCATTTTTCCCTGGTGCAGAAGTTGGATACTGTGGCTGTAGTCCACCTGGGCACCTGATTTTTGGGGCTGAGAATTCAAATGCAACTACATGTCGTGCTAGTTGGCTGTAGGAGCTGATGCACTCCTTAAGGGATGTGCTTAGCAGGCTTGGTGTGGAGAGACTTTTAACTGCTTCCCAATGAGTTTTCTTATGCTGTATGCCTTGCTGCCTGGCACTGTTGCTCAAACTCCAGCTCTGGCCCTTTGTCCCTACACTGCAGCTGGGGGGTAGGAATGGCTGTAAGGCCTGGCCAGCTCTGTGGTCTCACTGCCCAGCAGCACAGGTGGCTTCTGCCACTCCTTTCTCCAGTCAGATGCTGCTCACTGTCCCCTCCAGGCTGGCTTGCCCTCTGGCTGTGGGCAGCCTGGATGCCCAGCCTGTGGCTGTGGGGAGAGTGGGGCTGAGCATGCTACACCCTTCTCTGCAAGGGAGCTTGAGGCAGAGTCTGGGTAAGCACAGCAAGGGCAGACAGTGGTTTCCTGGCTACCTTGTGATACAGTTCTTGTTCCTGGGGCACTAAAGGCAATATGGACCCACGACATGCAGTGACAGCCTGCAGCACTGAGGGCTGATGTGGCAAGAGCTCCTCAGCAAAGTCATGATACTTGGATCAGCAGTGCTTAGTTCACTTTCCCTCCTGGGCAAAGAGAAGCAATTCCCTGAAGCTGGGGTCAGGTGGCTCAGTATCAGCGGGAGAGCAAAGTCTGCTACTTTGTGTGGGACAGAGACCCTTTCTCTTATTATATATCAGCTGCTTTGCTTGCCCTGAGCTTGCAGGTGAAAAGTAAAACTTCCTTTCTAGAGGGTAGTGAATAGGATACCACTTCCTCTGAGGCTGCTTGGTCCCCAGCCAAAACCAGAACAGCTTTTGGTGGCAGGAGGTGGTGGCTTTCCTATGAGAGGGGACTGGTCTGTGGTTACTGGCAAAGTTCCACAGCTGTATGACCTGGGAGCAGCTCTGTTGTCTCCCAGGACGTGGTAATGGTGGGTGCTTCTGGTGCAGCACCAGGCTGGCGCTGCCACACAGGGCAGCAAGCACGCTCCAATTCTGTGCCACAGGTTTTGCTGAGTAAAGGCTCCAGCATCCTCTCTGATGGATCCAGCAGTGCTCAGGGCCATGTCTGATGGCGAGTCTTTCACGCAGTACAAAACCAGTATTTTAGAAGCTCAACAAACCGGCTGGAAAGCTGGTGTTCAGAGTGACAACTGCCGGAGCCGGTGGTGCGGGGCTGCAGCAGGTTCCACCAGGGGCACTGGGCCGGGCAGAGAGGCTCCAGCCTGGGCCATGCAGATGGCCAGTCCAGCTCTTGCTGCTCTGCCTCAGCTTGGGTCCTGCAGAGGGGCAGCAAGGAGCAGGCAGTGTGCTATACCATTGGGACTCTGTGTCCAGCCCTCTGCCCGTAGCAGGATGCGAAGCTCCTGGATCCTCGCTGCCCCGATGCCTTCACAGGGTCTTTCACAGCGGTACAGACCGGGATCTTATGCCATCAGTTTAACAAACAGCCCGGCTACAAGGGGCCCCTGGGCGGGAGGGGAGCTCCGTCGCCTCCTCGCTGCTCGGGGCACCCCGGAGGCGCTGGCAGGAGCGGTACGCAAGAGTCCGGCGCGACCCTTACCGCCCCCCGTGCAGGCGGGGCTGTGAGGGGGATGTCGCCAGCAAGCCCTGAGCCTCGTGCACGGCGGTGGAGGCACAGGGGGCCGAGTCGGGCGCTGCCCGGGGGACCCCACTCCTCCCGACCCCGCCCGGTTTCCGGTGGCCGCTCCTCCTCCGGAACCCCTCCCGCCGGCGGCGGCGGCGGCAGCATGGCTGGGGTCCGGCGGGCACGCTAACCGGCGCGGGGGATGGCGGCGGTGCGGAGGATGGTGGCGGTGCGGGCACTGCTGGTGCTGGGTGAGTGCGGGCCGGGACAGCCACTGCAGCCTGCCCCGCGCAGGGAATGCGGGTCCCGGCGGCGGGATGGGGCGGTGGAGCTTCGCGCCTCCCTTCGAGTCCATGACTGGGCCGCGCTGGGGCCGGCGGGTGGGGGTCCACGGCCGGCCCCGAGGGCGAAGGTGGTGTGGCCGTGTCCGGGGCCGAGCCTCCGGTGGTCCGCGCCGCCCCGGCTTGTCGTGGGCCCGGCGGCGATGGGGCCCGCTCGTCCTGCCGGACTCGGGCGCGGAGCAGGGGCTGCGTGAGGCCCTGTCTGTTCCTCACCCGGGGCGGCCGCACCCCCGCTCCACGCAGCCCCGCTGTGCTGCGGGAGCCGCCGGGGCACCTCGCCCGGCTCTCCTTCCCCGGCCTGCGCCAGCTCGCCCCGCCCGCCCGCTCCGAAGGGGGAGTGTCGTGCCGAAATCCACAGGGAGGCAAATACGCCAAACATTTGCTGTCTGGGAGGCGGCGAACAGGCGCCCCCGCAGCAGCAGGCTCCGGAGAGGGCTCCCGGAGACCGCTTGAATGGGGCTCGGCTCCGACCTGCGCCCCTCTGGCCCCGTGGGCAGGGTTGACACCGGGAAGGCTGCGCAGCTCAGCGCGTGGTTTTTCCTGTGAATTCTGGTCAGATCAGAACCGGGAGGAAAAACAGTGGGCTCGCGGTGAGTTTCCACCCGTGGAGATTAAGCTGCCGGCCGCTGAGGGGTTTTTGTCCTTTTATGAGCGCATCTAGATGAGCCCTTTGCCCCGCGCCCCGCCCCCCGTGCCATCCTTCCTGCCCGTTCCGAGCTCCGCGGCCCCTTGATTTTCCTGGCTGCTGCTTTTCATAGTGTCCAACTGCAAGGCCTGAACTCTCCTTCTCTCGCTCTGCTCCGTGGCGTTTGTCCCCACTGACCTCCTAGCACCATTTTCCTTGTCTGAGGAGCCCAGGGTCTTGGCTGTGCATGAGAGCCACAGGGGCTGTAAGCTATCTTCCAGCCTGGCTTTGAAGGGTCGCACGGCTTCCATATCACCTTGTTTCTTCACTTAGGAACCTTGCCAGTAGCTATTTGCAGTCCCTTCTGTCTCACCGTGCACAGTTGTAGAGTTTGCAATGCAGTTTCTGCTGTAAAATCAAGAGCAATCTTAGTTCAGCAGCTGGGTGGAATACTGCCTCTGAGGGAAAGATACCTACAGCGCTACTGGCCGTCCATATCTGGAGCCGTGGCTGAGCCCTGCTGCCAGGCAGCAAGTATTGTCCAATTTACAGCTGATAAGCAGGAAAAGCAGCACTTACTTAGCTGATTAGCACCGTGATTGCCATCCGCCTTGGCAGCCTTCTGGGAAAGCTGTCTCTGGTGGGGAAGTACATGCTTAGTTTGGGCTCTGGTTTGAAGTCATAGGGCCCTTTCGACTTGCCACAGCATTCACCTCTGTGCCAGCAGGCCACCACTGGCAGCTGGGATGTGCAAACCTGCCTGTGCGGGCTGTGTACTGCCTTTCCTGCCGCTCTGAAGTTGCTGGAGTTTCTGTGCTGCTCCATTCATGTACACTCACCCTTGTTTCTCTTGCTGAGGAGGATCACATCCTACAGCACTGGGGGCAACATGCAGCTGTCCAGCTTGCAGACACTGTAAAAAATCTCAGGTGCCATCAGTGTAGCCAAAACGTGCAGTTTGATGTCTAGCTTTTATGGGCTGGTGGTAAGTTTTGTAGGCTGCAGGGCATTGTCTCTCTGCAAGTGGATGGTGTTTGGAAAGAGCACTGGAGAAAGGCCTGGGAGGTATGGATTATCCATGGCTCATGCAGGCCCTTTGCCATGTATGTGTTCCAAAGGTGCTTGGTGCCTGGACTGCTGGTCCTTCTTCCTCCACTTCCATTGTTCAGTGAAGCTGTGATCTTTCTGGCAGTGGCACTGCAGCATGCCAGATGTGTGCTGACTTCTGCTGGAACATGTGGTTGAAATGCTAGCAGAGGAAATATTTGCTGAGTCAACTTTCCTTTAAAGCAAAAAAAACCCCAAAAAACCCCCCAAAAACAAAACAAAAAACCCTGAAAAAAACAAAACAAAAAAAAACCCCAACAAAACCCCAAAAAACAAAACCAAGTGGTCTGTTTTGTTAGGGAAATGCCTCCGTGTCCTGTGTTGAGCTGTGTGTTTCTGTATGGCAGTGCTTTTCTCATGCTTCCTAGCCAGCCTGGTCTTAAAGAAGAAAATTTCTGAAAACAGGAATGAGCTGATCCCCCTTGGGACTTGGCTGTGTTCAGACAGTGCTCTGGACATGTTGGAACCTCGAACTGGCAGGAGCTTCAAAGGCATGGCAACTCCATAGTCATGGCCATAGGCACTTCTTTGTCTGCACAGTGGGCTCCAGAACCACTGGGAACTGGCACTAGTCAGGGGGCTGCCGTATTTAAAGATCCCTTAAAGATGTGTTCTGAGCTCTTAATTTACCTGGAATGAGACAATCTTCTAAAGGCAGATGTTTAAACTGCAATAGGCACCTGTGTTTAGTTGCATGCTGGGTGATGAATGTTTTTGCTGATTGGGAGTGTGTTTCCTCCCAGTCTGCTGAGTCCCTCTTGTTCAAGGGAGGTGAGGGGATGGCAGCTCACATCTGCTAATTGCTCGGATAGTAGGTCTCACTTTGTTTGGCCAAAGGCTGGTTCTTGCTACATCCAGGCTGATAGGCATGTGTGTCCTGGGGAGGCAGGCTGCACTTCCTCTAAAGGCCATGGAGCCTGAAGGAAATGGAGGGAAGAAGGTAGGAAAGGGGTGGGAAGAGAAGAGCCTCACCTTGAGGCAGTGGACAAGAACATAAGGGCCAGTTTGGCTGTAAGTGATAAGGCACTTCAGAAAGATCTGAAGGCTGTGAGGTCTGGTTACAGGTATTTACTAGAGGATCTTTACACTAATGTTTTTCTTGTGTTTTTCAATTCATCTGCTATTTAAGTTGCAAAGATCAAAGCTGTATTCCAGCAAGCACATGTGGACTAAAGTAAATAGCAGGACCTAGTACACCTCTTCCCAGTGAATAAACACTCTTTCCTCTCTGAACATTTTCAAACATACCTCTCAGGCCTGGAATGCAAAATATTACACGTTAGCAGTGGGTGTTTCCACTGCTTTCAATATTTGCGAACTTGGAACAAATGCTTATTTAGAAATGGACAGATATGGGTACAAATGTGCTCTTTGTGAAGGCAGTTGCTGCTGTGGTGTTTGGAGGAAAATTCCCCTGAGATTGAAGGACATGCAATTGTTTGTCCAGACCCCAAGGAGCAGTTCTCGTTCTCCTAACATGAAGTGTTGGTCTCGTGGGCTGGGACAGGCAGCTCTTTGGAGGCCTGGAGGGCAGCAAGACTAGCAAGATGCTTGGCAGATGCACAGGAACATTCATCTTGATGAGGTTTAAGCTGCTCAGGGTGTTAGCTTTGGGTTTAGTGGGGTTTGCAAAGGCTGTGAACCAGCACGGTGGATTTTGCTGTGTAAGGGAAAAAGGCAGCCCCACCTTTGGCATGGTAGTACCTGCTGGAGAAGACTGATAATGTCTGAGGTGGGAGAAGGGCAACTGTAGTGTCTTCCACCTTTATAAGAAATCAACTGTGTCTGTGAGAAGAGGAGGAAGAGAGATGGAGAAATGATAATTTGACAGTTGGTAACATTATTTCCTGGGCTCAGTGTGTTTCAGCATGGCAGAGGTGCCAAGGTGGGTGGCCGGATTCCATGTCTTGCTCCTTGCCTGGAAGATATTGGCAGGTGGCATCCCAGAGCTACTTAAAAATACTTCTAGTCTGTTGGAAGAGCAGATGTATTGCACAGAGGGGTTAAAGGGCTGTGCCTGTAGCATACGTTGTGTGCTGCCTTGCCTGAAAAAAGCAATCACACTGCTGGACACAGAAGGATTTGTTCTCTGGGGGAGACCTGATGCAAAAGGGGTGGGGATGCTGCAGGTTTTCAGGCTTTTCCTGTGGCTGCTCCCTGGGCTTTGTCATGGTTTGGAGGCTCTGTACATGGTTCACGTCTTGTTCCTAATGTCCGTGTGAGCTTTCAGCGGTCCAGAAACGTTGGGCTGTGGTTTTTAGGGAGGTTGTTCAGAGGGAGTTGCTACTAAAGTGAAGGGCCCTGGGGTCTTCTAGAAACCTTTTTGCTTGCTTCCTAATGCTGATACTGCTGAACTACAGCATGTGGAAGCAAGCACACAGATTTTTGATTCTGGAGGATGTTGCCTGTTCAGAGTCCTACACTTCCACCTCCTTCATTCTACCAGACCCTGTCAGGATCTGCTGTGCTGTGTTGATGTGCGTCAGCTCCCTCCTTTTCCTTGCCTATCACAGTGGCTGCTTTCCTGCACTGCTGTTGTGTGTTGTGGGAAGGAGCACTGTTGGGTCACCTCTGAAGTCACCCAGGACCAGCAAATCCACCTTTGCATTGCAATGGGAACTGTTGACTTTGCTATTTGGTTTAGAGTGCACAGCTGGTATGCCTAAAAAAGGACCAGACTGAAGGAAGGATCATCTTTGTGGAGAAGACCATCTCCTGTTTCAGTCTTCCTGTGCCTTCTGAAAATATCACTGTGCAGGCAGTAGGAAGGAAAAGAAGCTTGCAAGGCATGTCTTTATATGGATGCAGGTTGGTTTGGGAACTAGACCAGAATCTTGCTTTGCAGGAGGCACAGAGGTGTCTGTAGTCTCAGGGAGTGAAGAACTGGAAGAACAGTTGTTTGGGGTCTCTTCTGGAAATGGGTGAAGGAGAAGAGTGAAGGCTGGTTGTAGTGAAGCTCTTGTAGGCTCTTGAGGTTGGAGGCATATTCAGTGTTTTAAGCAGCTGCAGCTCTCCAGGTTCAGGGTCTAGATGCTCTGGATCCAGGTGCTGCTTAAATAGAGGTTGAATAGGTTTGTCCAGCATTTCCTGTTGCCTCTGCCTTCTTTGGCACGTTGCAACACAGTGAGGATGAACCCATGCCACCCAGTCAAGGCAAGGACTCCATTTCTGGTCATTCCTTTGTTCCAGGGAAATACTTGGCAGTAAGCACTGCTCTGTGTTTATCTGTGTCTCCTTTTAATCTTTGTAGTTCTTGCTGAGTAGCTGTGGAAGATCTTCAAGCCAAAACACAAGTGGTCTTTGTTTCAAAGCATCAATTTGTGTTGGCAGCCAGGTCTGCAGTGCATGTGCTTTTCACTGACTGCTGCTTCAGCTCAGTTTCTCACTCTTGCCAGCTCTTTTTTAAACTTACTACAGACATGTTTTTCCTGAGCTTGAAAGGCTGACCTGTACAGTACTTCTAGTCTTAACTTAAGCCTTGTCTTTTTCAGAGAAGCAGCCTCTGGTCACAGAATAGGCTGCTTACCTCTGCTTTGAGAGATGACAAATACACTCTGTCTGATCAGCAAAGAGAGAGGCAAGGGGGGGCCTTCAGAGTGGTTTGCAAGTTTCTGAAAGCCTGGTCTGTGTGCGTGGGATGAGGAGTTTTGGTGTGCCTGCCCAGCTGTGACTTTTCCCAAGCTTGCTTGTCTTAGCAGTTTGGGAAGGTTGATGAGTGGATGCTATTTTGATACTCTTTGCAGACTGTTACTGCCTGGGGCTGCTCCTTCTATTTGATCAGCTTTCAAAAATCGATCATCTATTCTCTGATTTTTACCTTCTGAAATTGTTCTGCAAGGGCCTCTTTTGAAAATGCATTCTAATCTGTAAAAATTGTATGTGCCATCCAGGCAAGGCCCATGTTATAATTAAAACATTTCTGCTGATAGTGAACAGATGAATGCTGAGGTGTTCAGGTGCCTCCGAGAACAGAATGAAAACCGTCTGAATCCAGCTGTGGAATTCAGGATGGAACAGCGAGGAGTGCTCGTGAACTCCTATCTCCCTGCACAGGGGGTGCTCACTGGTTGTGTCAGGAGAGGAGGCATGGCTAGTTTAAAGAGATGATTCCTCCTGTGAGATGGTGCTTGCCAGTGGGATACCAATGGCTTGTCTCCTCCTTGTCAAATTAGGCTCTGACTCAAATGGAACAGGCAGGGATTTTGGCACCTGGGAACTGGAGCATGCACAGGGCCCCCGAGTGTGCATGAATTGAATCCACTACTGTCAGGTGGTCTGCACCTCCTGAGGTGGTTGGGATGGCTTGGATTGATGGTCGTATTGTGCAGGATGGTGAAGAAAACTGATACAAGCAGATTCCTGTCTGGAAGGTGGTGTGACACATTTGATGTCAGGGCATGAAACTTCCCTCTCTGGAAAACAAGGTGTTGCATGCTGGGAGAAAGCAATGACATAGGGTTGCTGTCTGTGCTGGGACCCGGTTGGAGAAAGGGGCTGGGGTTTAAGTGAGTGAAGATTGCAAGATTCTTTGTATTTCCGCCCCTGGTTGACTTGTGTTCAATTCCTAGGTGAGTTCTGTCCTGTAAGATTGCAGTGTCCGTGAGTGCTGTGCTCAGACCTTGGTGCTAATGCCAAAGATGTTTGTAGCTCTAAGATACAAGGCTTTGTAACTTTTCCTCTCCTGTGATGCTGTTGTGAAATCAGGTTTGTCCCAGCAGCAGGATTTTATACTTTGATGCAGCTCAGGCCAACCTGAAGAGCACCCAAGACTGCACGCTTCTGCTGTCGATTTGGGCAGACCTGCAGGTTGGCTCTGTCCTCCATCACCCCAGAAGAAAGCCAGACAGGTCTGTCCCCAGAGCCATGGCATGTGGAAGCCAAGTCCCATTCTGGCTGCAGAGGGGAGGCTTGTGTGCCTCTGGTCAGCACTGAGGGGGCTGTCCTTTCTGTGAGTGATGCTGGCACAAGATAGGCATGGTATTTCTTAAGACCTGCTGTAAACACTCTCCTCCTTACAGTTGCTTATTGGCTTCTTTGAGAGCACAAAGGAAGCCTTTGATTCAAGCCATACAGTGACTGTCCAAATGGTTAAGGGCAGGACAATCTGCTGCTTGCAAGTGCCTTTATTGCTCTCCACTGCAGCGTGCCTTGGTGTGTGTCCTGGCTCTGCCGGGTTAGCCTGGCACTTCTGTGGCACAGAGCTGCTCCATGCTGCAGGCTCTGTTGAGGTCGCTGGCAGTGCCTGGATCACTGGGAAGCATTCATGGGAGAAAAGATTATGGATTTTGTCTTTCCTAGCAAAGACAAGACCAGAGAGAATAAAGCCAGACATTCTTGTAGGGTGCTACAAAGGGCAGTGCATCCAGTTCTCCTTAACCATTCATGGGAGCATAGATGGGTTTTTGCTGCTGAGGTCAAGTGATGCAGTTGCCTTTGCAGAGGGACCAACACCAAAAGTCTCTTTCAGCAGTTGCAAGAATTGTATAAATTGTCTTGGACCAAAAAAACCCAAAGCTTCTCATGAGTTACTTGATGTTCCTATCCATCGATATGGCCTGCTGTAAACAGCATGAGCCTGGCACACATGTGAGCACCTGGCAGGTGCTATGGGAGTGGGCAGTTCCTGGGCTGACACTCCTTCTGTAGCAGTGAGATCTTGTTCTGTGATCATTCTTTCCTTCAACTAGATTCAAGCAGTTCTTTGTCCCCCATATTCCAAGCAAAAGCTGAGCCACAAAGGCAACATGTCTGATTTTTTTTGTCTTTTGACTTAACTTCTGATGGCTTTCCCTGCATGTTGGGTGTATGCTTGCAGCCTTCCAATGTGTAAGTGGAGGACCTACTTGCTGGGCCCTTGCCAGCACTTACCCTCCTGCCTCTGTCCTGTCTCTGTCCTGCTGCCTTTTTCTGGCTCAAGTACAACTGTTCCTTTTCCAGTTGTGCCTCCCATCTCCACCTCTTCCTGATTCCTCCTCTGTATCCAGACCTGCCATGGCATGCCACACACCCCCTTCTCAGACTTCGCTGTTGCTTGGTTTCTCTCCAGTGCCTGCCTCTGGGCACTGCTGTTTTCCCAGGTGTGGCTGTGGCTTCCTCCTGCCATCTTGAGATTGCCTTTGTTTCCTTGAACCTGGCCTCCAGTTCACAGCAGGTGATGAGAAATCAGAGCAGAGCTGCAGCAGGGCTGCTGGGATGTTCAGGTGGTCCTTGGAAATCATGAGACTTTCTGGATAAGGATTCTTCCGCTCAGCTGAAGAAAAATCTCAAAGCCATGTGGCCTGAAGCAGAAAGCATTAGTCTGAATGGTTGACATTTTGACAAGGAAATAACAAAAGACTGTCATCCTGGGTATCCTTCACCATCATGTTTTGTTTCTGTGGCCTTGCTGGCATTTTGGTCTGCCTCTCACTGGCTGGAGATGCATTCCTGTAGACAAAACCCATTGCTCCATGGGTTTGATGGAGCAATACATTACAACTGGGCTGCTGAGTGGCCACACTGAGCAACCAGGCTGTTGTAGGCACACAATTTGTGGTAATTGGGAGTGGGGCTGTGGCCAAGCCTCATCCCCAATAGGCTACAGCTGTGTCAGACAGGTGTCTAGTATTGAAGGTGATCAGACATGGAATGCTGAAGTGTACTGACCAATCACAAAAGGGCACACAGGTGAAACAGGTATAGCATCAAGGGTATAAGAAGCGGCACCAGAGAAGAGAATGAGAGGGAATGAGCAAGAAGCTAGCAGAAGCTTGCAATGCTCCTTGGTGCTGCCAGTGGTTCCACTGTCCCTTTGCTGCCCATCTGCTATACCAGGCAGCTGCAGGTATCTCAGCACAGCTTCATGCTCTCCAGGACCTGGTTGTTGAGTGTCTGTTGCCACTGTTTGTGTGCTTCCTTGGCATTTGGTTGCTTAGCATGTCTGGGTACTCTTTGCACTGGTGGCTTTGTGTAGAAGAACTATTTGTTCTCCAGATGTATTGGAAATCAGGTTTTCTGCTGCAATGGAGAAAAGCACTTACTTGTCAAGGAGATCTGGTTAGTATGAATTTCTGTGTCAGTGAGTCTGTTGTAGCTGGTCTTTTCTTTAATTTGATGCTGGGGCTTTGCATTAGGTTTATCCGTAGCAAATGTTCTGCCTAGTTATTGATTTGTAAAATACTCCAGAAAGTGCTCTGCTGCGTAGTCTTCCAACTCAGTGACTTTTTTCTATTTTTAGCTGAGATAATGTAGCAATGTCTCATAGAGAAGCTACCTCTTAATTAATATTGCATGAGCAGAAGAAATGCTAGCTTCTCCATCTGATTTCTTATTTTTGTGGCTTTTAATATAGATTCATAAATGGCTTTAATGAAAATAAACAAGGAACTGTTCTTTTCTATGCCCTGTTTGCTTTCAGAGGTGATACTGCAGGTCCAGCCTTCCTGGTGATGTTTTTCCCAGGAGGTAAGTCCTGGACAGCAGCGCTTCCCTGCACAATCATAAATGATGATTGTGAAATGGGGCTAATCTTCAGCTCTCTAGCAATGAAAAGAGGAGGATCTAGGAGAAATCTGCAGACCTGTAGGACACAGCTAGAGTCAGATATGGGGAGTTGTGGGTGGTGCTTTGTAGCCAGAAAGAAGCCAGTGCCACACAGATGGAAAACAGACGTGCAGTGCACAGCAGGCAGTGTTTATGAACAAGTGTTCCTGAAATACTTGTGAGAGTTGGCACAGAAATCCTGTGAACCCAGCAGGAAGCCCTGGGCAACAAGTCCATCCTTGTGAAGCTTCAGAGGCAGCCAGAGGTCAAAACGCAACCTTGCAGAGCCCATATAAATAAAAGAGGCACCAATGCAGGCAATGGAGTGAGGCCTATTTCAGATGTCTCCTCAGTGCCTTTTCACAGCAATTTTTACTGTGCAGCACTGTGGTGGCTGCTGGGAAAAGTGATTGCCTCTCCTGGGAGCTTCTTTCCTTCCTGTAGGAAGGGAACAAGCAGGTTAAACCTTTGGTAAACTAAATGGTGAAGAGGATGCTCCAGAGATTCACCTCGAGCGAGACCCATGACGCAGCTGACGAGCCCAGCAGTAGGATTGTCCCTGATCTAGTGTTGTATGGTGGCATTTCCCAGTCTTCATGACTTCTCCTTGTTCCTTGGAAAGCAGAGTGGCTGGGTGCATGCTTGTGGGTGGGTTATACAGAGGCAGCAGCAGGAAGGAGTACACAGCTGAATCCCTGCATTTCCAGAGCATGGGTGTTGTTTTGAAGACCATGGCACTGGATGAACCATTTCTCCCATGAGCTGTAAGCTGTCTGGAGAGCTTGGCCAGCTGGATCTTCATGGCAAATCCATCTGAGTCTCTGCGGGCGTTATAACTAAGGGAAACTTAGCTGTAAATATACTGACATGACCTGGTGAGAGATTTAAAATATTTATCCTAGAGCAGAGCGTGGGATATAAATAAGCTCCCTGTCTGTTTCCCTGCATGTAAGGCTCCGAAGTGCAGCTGTCCCTTTGTCCCCAGCTTGCAGAGTCCTGTTTGGGACCAACAAGTTGCTTATGGGTGGGATTGAAGTCCATACAGATGGTGTAGACATACAGCTGTCAGCAAAATGGAGAGGGTATTTGCAGTAGTGTAGATGGGAATTTTCAACTGCAACTTCTGTCCCCTCATTGCTCCTACAGCTGCTGGCCCTGCTCTGTAGCTCTCAGGGTGTTTGTGGAGTTTGCTGGTTAGACATGTCTTGGGGTCTGCTGGGTAAGGCTGTAACCGTCTCACTTGGCCCCCTGGGCAAGCAAGATGTACAAGATGTCCAGACCAAGCAGACCCAAAGGGAAGCACAGGTTTGGGTGGTACTGGGGATGTTTTCTTCCTTCTACTGGGTTTGGTGGCAGCATGCAGAGAAACAGCTCACTCAAGCACTTTCAGTGGCAAATAAGCTTTGTTCTCCAACAAACAGCCCTGGTAGGGCAAGGAGGGCTTGCTGGCAGGAGTGCTCCATGCCAAGTGCAGCCTTGGTGACCTTGCTGCATGGAGAGGATGTGGCTCTGAGCAGCAGCTCTGTCTCCAGTGGTGCATTGCTGAAGCAGCTGGCTTTGCTTGCAGGCCTCATGTGCATGCTGCTCCTGTTTGCACTCCTTCCCTTGCCCTGGCCTCTTTCCACCCCCACTCCCTTTTGTCTTTACAGCCTGAGCTTCCATTCTCTGGAGCGGCTGGCTGGGGCTCCTGTTTGCTGAAGGGAAGTGTCAGACAGTTTTATGGAGCTTCTTCTGTTTTTTCCTGACATCTGGAATGGTATTTCAGCTGGAACAGGAAAAACGCAGAGCCTTGGCCAGGAGCTCCATCCATACATACAGTGCTGTTATGGAGGAATCCTTCTTGGCTGGGCTTGGGATGGCAGGAACATCAGCCTTTGGCCCTCAGCCTGAGTGCAAGGCTGTGAAGATGGATTGGCAGGAGCTGGTGTGATACCTGGAGATGCTGGCCCCAGCTGCCATGGGATAAGCTCTGAGCCACACAGACCCTGTGGGCGCAGCAATGTGGTCTCACTGCCACTGGGTCTTGCTTCCAGCCCTGGGGCAAGGAGTGATGAGCCAGCCCTGTCACAGCTCTTCTGGGCTGGCAGGACTTGCCTGCCTGTTCAACACTGCCTGGGCTCTCCTCTGCCAACAGGAGTTTTGCTTAGTAAAGACATTTTCATTCTCACATGGCCCATGCTTAAATTGTGGGGGAGCATCATCCTTCAAGGACACTGCACGGGAAGTGTGTGGCTCATCCTGGTTCCACTAGGCATCTTTCTACCGCGTTTCCTTTAGTGGGAGAAAAGTGCAATACCTCTGCTGTGCTGGCCAGAGAGCTTCGCCTTCAGATCAGTGTGGCTCCTGCCAGCAGCAAATGTCAGGTGTTTATGAGGAAAGCAGAAAATTGCTCAAGGGCTCAGAGCAAGTCTGGGAGAGTTTGTTGGCAAGACCATGGGTGCAGCAAGTCTGTCAGTGGTGCTGAGTTGCCCTTGAAACATTTGTGTTCCTCACTGGGGCTTGGTAGCGCAGCTGGCAGTGTCTGCTCAGGAGCCTTTGGCTGATGCCCCATTAAAGATGGTTTCGTTGAGCCAGCAGGATTCTCATCTCCTGTGCTGGGCTTGAGGCCTCCTGTCTCACTTGTTCCTCTGTCTCTGTTTATCTGCTATGAAGATGTTGGCCTGGGAGTCCCATGGCCACCACTGTCTGTGATGCCCAGCAAGCAGGTATGGGCACCCTTACTCAGCCAAAGCTTCCTTTTCCATAGGCCAGGGTCCAAGTGGCACTGCCAGCAAGCAGCTGTGCACTGAGTGTTTGGGCAGGAGAAGCAGTGATCTGGCTGCTAACTCTGCCCTGTTCCTTTCCCAGCTCCATGACTGCAGCACTGCACTCATGGCTTGGGCTGGTTCTTTGGGCTGGCTGCTCAGAAAGGGTGTCTGGACTTCTCTGAGGGGCCTGGGATCACACAGCAACCCAAAAGAATGGCATTCTTTCCCTGGTGTAGTGTCCTCTGGAGGTGCGTGTGCCCCCTCTTGCAGCAGGTGCTGGGAGCACGGGCACAGCAGAGCATGGCTCGGAGCAGTGTCAACGTGCTACCCAGGGCAGACAGGCAACTCCTGGAGCTCCAAGGCCAGTTGTTCTGGTTCAGCAGCCCCAGCAGTTTCAGGGAGCCAAGGAGCTCAGCTACCATGGGGAGTTTACTCCCTTGCTCCAGCTTTTTTCTGTTCGAGCGAGGTGCTGAGATTTTGGGAGAAACTGTGGGGCAAAGCTCAACTCGCAGTTCAGCCCAGACACTTTGTCCATAACGATCACTAGTAAATCCCACAGCCTTGGGGACAAACTGTGCAACCTGGTGTCTGCCCCACCAGACCAGGTCAGCCTTCAGTGGGGTGTTGGTTGACAGCAGCCCTGCTTGGCATGGGAACGAGTAGGAACCTCCTCAAATACTCCCATCGCTCTGTGGCTGTAGAGTAGAGCCCCTGTTAGATGTTCTTGTTCATGGTCAGAGTAGCAGCTAGTTCTTCCCTCACTCCCCTCCCACCTTTCTCTGCCTTTCAGAGGGTGTCATCACATTCTGCTACTTTGGTTTGGCTTCTGCCTGGCTTTGGGCACACAGAGGAATGCAGGGTCTCTTCTCGCTGCTGGTAAAAACGGTGAAGGCAGGGAGCTCCTATGGCAGAGTTAGGAAACTGAGCTTGGGATGGTCTTGGAAGAAGCAAGCCTGTGGAATGTGTGGCTGGGGCGAGGACTGGGATTCAGAGGGTGTGGACTGGGGAAGTAGAAAGGGCAGCATGAGGAACAGAGGCAGGAAAGCTCCAAAGTAGTTTGAGCTGGGCAAGTGAGTGAGGTAAGTGCCAGGATAGCCTGATGTGTGCTGACAGCTATCAAGAGTCTGCAGCTGGTTTCCTGGGCTCAGTGTCCTTGTGCTGAGCCTTTTTGTCAGTTCTAATGGCCTTTTCTCCTGCAGCAGATGTGTGAGCAGTACCTGCCTGCCTTGGGATGGGGCTGTGTGCAGGAGAGGCTGCCCTGCTGTGTGGCACTGAGCTCTTCCCAGGGCCCAGCTGTACCCCAGCACATCACTGCCAGTGCTGCCTTAGCGTCTGCTCCAGCAATTGATTCAGTGTCCAAACACCAGTGGCTTTGTTCTGGTTTCTTGTGATAATTGCTGAGAAACTGGGCTTGGCCATTCCCATGTATGGGATCCTAGGCCTGGAAGGGTAGGGATACTCCACAGCTTGTAGCCTCTCTGAACAGTTTTTAGGAGGCTAATGGGAGTTGTGCTAAGGGGTTGCTGCTTTTTACCTTTCCTTTTTTTTTTTTTGGGAGGGTTTTGGTGGTTTGGTCTTTTTTTTTTTTCCATTCTACAGCTTTGTTTGAAGGGCAGAATTGGTTTCTCAATATTTGCTTGGTTGTGCTCCACACAGAAAGCAGTAGAGAGAGGTGCTGTGGGCCACCTGGAGCAAGCTCGGTGGTGTGCAGGCATCATGTGTCCTGCAAATCTGGAGCGAGCTGCTACAAAGGCAGAGGTTCGGTGGCCATCTGAGCAGACCCACATTCTCACAGCAGAGCTGGTGGATCCAGGTGCGTGATACAATCATAGGGGCAAATAGCTGATCTTTTCCAAAGTTCCCAGTCATCTAGATCCACCCCAGTATGACCTGGAGCTCCTAGGTACTGGTCCAGTTTCTCCTGCCTCGTGAAGCCAAAGCCACTCTAGCAGAGCATTTCTTGGAAATGCTGCTTTGTGCCCATGATTGCTTTCCTGAGTGCAGAGTGAGTTTTTGGTTTTACTTTAACTGGAATAGGAAAAGATGTTGTTTTAAAAACTTTATATGATGAGTGCCCAAAGACTTTCCAGATGTTGGGCTACTCACTGTGTTCAGAGCTCCTTGCCTGAATGAAACCTTTTCCATCTGGCCTGGTGGTTTATTGCAACTCTACCCATCTGTGAGGCTTTCTCGACTGGAACCTCTCACATGGAGGAACACACTGGCTGGAAATAATTCGGAGATGCAAATATCTCTGGGTGTTTGGCTTGGCTGCTGTTCCAGTGGTATCTGCTAAGCAGTGGAAGAGGCTGTGTGTGGAGCAGGCATGCTCCCAGCAACTGCTTTATGTGACTGTAGGGGCCGGCCCAGGAGGCACGGGGGGTTGCTCACATTACTGAGCATTCATGATTTTCCTTGCTTGCTTCTATGGCTTCAGCTGGCGCAAGTGAGCCTGCTGGCTCTGTGTTTGTGACCAGGAGGAGAGGAAAAGCTGACCCATGTGTTGTTCCCTGTTCTGGCATGCCAAAAATCTGCTTGTATATGAATATGTTCATAACGAGCTGTGCCAGGAAACACATGGCTTGCTTGAGACATGAATGGGAGGCCTGTATGGGGCCCTGTGCTCACTGAGAGCACCACGGGGACAAAGAGCAGATGCCAGCGAGCATTGCTTGCTCTGTGGCAGTCTGCATCCTGTGGGCTGCAGCAGATGGGGAGCAGAGATGGGATGAAGGTACAAAGTGCTTGGCCTGATCCAGTGGTGGCAGAGAGAAAGGACAGGAGGCCAGGTGAGTGGTTTTGCTGCCTGCTGCTCTTTGTGGGAGCAGGAGAGGTCTGGAGAGGGCTGGCTTGCTGCTCTGGAGATGTGGCTGTTTGCAGTGAAGGCTGGGTTGGAAGGAGCCCAGGCACTGCAGGCAAGCAAAGTGCTGCTAATAGCTTAGGATGACAATAGGGATGAGGGAAGACAGGAGAGATATGTCAAGCCCATTGGGTCCTAAGTTTCATGTGGGCAGAGGGGCTGTGCAAGCTGTGCCTGACTGCAGCAGGAAGAAAAGGCTGTTGGGGGAGAGTTGAAGTCCTAAGCATTAGCAGCACTTCAGTGTCTTGAGTGTTTCTCCCTGGTAGGAAGAGCTGCCAAGGCTGCTTAGGCTGAGTAGTGCACAGCCAGCATATAAGGCGTTAAACCTGCCTGCAGGCAGCGGAGCCTTGTTCTGACAGAGGGCTTGTCAAATCCTCTGGACCAGCAAGCTTAGGATGCTCTAGCTCAGTGATTTCATTGCCCAGCCTTTGGAAGTAAGCCAGGGCTTGAATGCAGAGTTTGCTGTTCTTTGATCCAAAAGTGCCTAAACGCAAAGCTTAGGTGCTGGAGCCATTCCCGAGGACTTGGCAACTGAAGGAATTGCTGTCTGCAGACAATGATGTTTAAGTTGCTTGTAAAGACAAGACCTGTTTGATAATGCTTTCTGGAAGTGTGATGTGGAAACCTGTGAGAGGCCAGGACCCCAAGCTCTAACACCATCCCTGCTGTGCTTTTTGTGGCCTTGGGATGGAGCACAGGTCATGGTCTTTTCTGAAAACGTGTGTATGGTTGCTTTTGACACCACACTTCCGCTGTGGACCAATGTCTTTCTCAGAGAATGGGTGATAAATCAGTCCTGTGTTTGGGACGTGGGACCTGAGCATGAGCTGCAGTCTCTTCTGTTCTTTTTCCTTTGAGGACTGTCTTTCTTGTGGCCCCTAGCTCTGCCCCTGGGCTTGCAGGGAGCCAAGTCACCCTCCAAGCTGTGGTTCTGGTTTGTTGATTTTGCTTGGGGGTAGCAGCAGCTAAACATGCTTCTGAGAGATGCAGTGGCAGCTCTGCCTGTGTCTGCCTTTCCTTGTTACAGGTTACAGAGTTGGGAGCAGGTGCGGCACTGCGTTAAGAGTGAGTGCATTAGCTCATCCAAATTCTCCTTTTCCTTAGTGGTTTCTCATCAAAGAGCAATAGCCTGTATTGCTGCTGGACAAATTGCAGAGGCTTTGTTTCTTCAGTGGTCTGAGCAGTGCAGGGGCAGAAGCATAAAGGTCACAAGCAAAGGTGAGGTGGTCATGTGTTGAGAATGGATTCCTGTAGTCTCATTTCTGTTCCTGGCACAACAACAACTGATTCCAAGGAGGCTAAAAGCTGTCACTGCCACCTTGCTTTGCTGAGGTCTGTTAATGAGCTGACACATCCAGAGATGGTAGCTGAGTTAAAAAGTGGTGAAAGGGTCTCTTTCTTAATCCTAGTCTTTCAGTCTGAATCCAAAGTGCTGCAGCCTGGGGATAGATTTAGGCTACTCCTGCTGTTCACTTCAGGTATGGGGTGGGGACTACAGCATCTCTGGCCAGGTCAGCTTGCTCTCTCCCAGCTGTATCCCTGGACTCCATTCTGCAGGAAAGTGCGTTGTGTGGTTGCTGCAAGGTGCCTAGGGCCTTCCCTTAGTGAACTGCTGTTCTCCTGGGGTGCTGCAAAGGGCCCTGCAGGTCTGGGGAGCCAGGGGGAGCAGGCTTCCCAGCTGTGTGCTGCAGCAGTGCCTTCCCAGAGAACATGGCATCTTTGCTGACTTTGAATGAAAATGGACAGGGAGCAAAAGTTTAGCAGTGTCTTACAAAGCTCTCTTTCTCCCTCAGTACTGAGCTGGTGGTGTAAATACATTCCGCTTCCGCCTCAGGTCTGAGACTTACACGCTTGTCGTTCAGCCCCAGGAAGAGCTGGCTCCATGGTAGAGCTGGGACAGCTGTGAGCTCCTTGCTCTGGCATGGGAGCATGTGAGGTCCACTCTGCTTTGAGAGGCCAAACAGATGCTGGCCAGTCATGTCCTCTGCCAGAACACCTGGCTGGGACAGTTTTTGCAGCTGGCTGCTACCATCACATCCTGGTACTTCTGGGTCTTAGTTTTGTTTCCTCTAAGCCAGGTTTTCCCCCTCCATAGCTGGGGTAGGTCCGAGGCCTCCTGCTGGCAGGGAAGAAGAGGAAGAGTATGGTTCCCTTTTGGGGAGAAAGGATGGATGCAGTTTGGGTGCTCTGGGCTTTGCTGTCCTGGGAGATGAATTGCAGCTACTCTAAACTGCTGTTCCAGGTGCAGAGCATTAAAGGAATTGTCTTGCACATCTGGCTGAGCTGGCCCAGGGTGAATTTTGCTGAAGTGCTCCTGGAAGCAAGTCTGCAGAACAATGCTCCTGGGGCCTGGCTGGAGCGTGGGGCTGGGCTACAAGCTGCAGGAGCACCACAGTGCTGGGCTTGCTTTCCAAACCAGGAAATCTTATACTTGCACAAAGCCCTCTCCTGAATCCCATTCCCATGCTTTTAGTTCCTGGTTCGGTTGCAAGCAGCTTTGGGATTACTCATATCCTGTGGTGTCTCAGATTGGTAAACTCTTGGGTACTAAGTGAAATGGATCCTCTCCTTTCCCCTTTCTGTCCTTTGTCCAGATCGCTTTTAGTTTGGAGGAGCTGGTGCCCAGGAGCTGGACACTGGGCATGCCTGGATGTGGGCAGTTTGGGGTGGATGGAAGCATGGATCTCTCACAGGGCTGAGGATGTGGAGCATTGCATTGTGCTTCCAGCTGCCTTGCCTGTTGCTTCCCCAGTGGGCTGTAGGTGAGAGAGGTGACTGTGGACTAAGCAGGAATCTGAGGCTGTACAGCTGCTGAAGGCTTTCGTGGTTGAGGCTGCATTCCGAAGCAATGTCATTAGGCAAGGAGACCATGATTTTTGAATTGTTTCAAGATGTAGGCAGCCTAGCCTGTCAAGCAGGGCGGGAGATGTGCTGTCTCGTGTCCCCAGCTTGCAAGTGCTCTGCAGCACCCAGATGGTGTTGGGCTACTGGAGTGTCCCCAGGTGAGCCTATGGAACTGGCACTGAGGCATTAAAGCAGTGAATGGAAAACCCAGCTTGGGTTGAGGCCTGGCTTATAGTGTTGCCCCATGTCCTTGCAGTCTGGAAGATGACCATGAAGGTTTGGTCTTGTTGCCATGGCAGGGACTCACCAGGCAGCATCCCTGGTGCTCTCAGGCCTCTTGTGTGGTGCAGAAAGTGGAGTGCCTTCACTGCCAGGTGTGTCCAGGCTGTGCCAGGGCCACAGACCCTCTTGTTGATTGCAGCCCTAAATATAGCCTTTAAGAAGGCTGGTCTCCCAAGGGTGACTCCTGCCACCCCACACAATTTCTGGCTTTCATCAAAAGCCCAGCACCACATGAAGGTCTGCAGTCCATGAGATTGGGGCCTGCTGCCCAGCTATGTCCATGGCACAGAGTCAGGGGACAGTGTCCAGCCTCAGAGGGTGAGCATGGAGACATAGGGCTGGGCAATTCACTACCAACTCCTTCCTCCAGGGCCCTACAATGTCTCTCTCATTTAGGGTATACCAAACCTGGTGCTTCTCAGGTGGGAAAAGAATGTGAGATCCCCCAAAATTTCAGCCCCAGTTTCCCTATGATACACCCCAGCTCTGTCATGGCTCCCCCAAATCCTTATTACTCTTTTGGTGCATTTTCTTACAGCTCTGGCTGATGAAAGGAGCAACACTGATGTATCTCACTCTTCTAGCTCTGGAGAGTGGTCCCAAAGACATTCCCAGTCTGTGCTGAGTCTGCTGCTACATCACCGCATTAATGTGGGAGCCTTCCAGGCGGTTGGCTACCGTGGGGCTCTGTCTCCTTTACCAGAGGTGTGGAGAGTTCTTTGCTTTCTGGGCGATCCCATAGGATTGAAAACTTACTCTGCAGAGCTTCAGACAGCAGTGACTGATATTGTAGGGTTGCTCAGAAGTCTGTCCTGGTTATGGCTTTGTTGATTTTGTCACATTGAAATGCTCTGCGTGTGCTCAGGCTGGAGTACAGCAATGGCTGAGTCCTGGGGACATCCCAAGACAAAGAAGTGAATTGCGGTACACTTGTTAGAACCTAGGACTGGTAATGGAGATATATTAGTGTCACTGTTTTTCCTGGGAAGCTGCTATTTGCCTCCTTAAAAAATGAAATTAGTTTTGAGCAGAGGGTACTTAGTGCTGCCTGAAGGATGCTGTGTTCCTGCACTCAGATCTTTGCCAGAAGGTTGATCTCTGAGCCAGGATGGGATCTGAGCCTGCTCTTCTCTCCATCCTTGTGCATCCTACCAGTCCATGTCCCCTCCCAGCAGATGATTTGCTTTGTGGTGTGTGGGAATGATACCCTGAGGACCTGGAGGTACCAATTCAACCTCCCTACACAATTTACTTAGCCTTTATCTATTACCTCAACAGGAGGGTTTTACATTTCAATTAAGTATTCTTTGGATAGCACACCACTGGGTGTTTTCAAGTGTGCTGCATTTCAAACATCCATTATCTAATCTGGCTGAAGCTTTCCTGAAAAGCTTTCTGTAGCCACAGTTGAGACAGTTTTAGTCCAGAAACATGTGTGGAGGGTTTCTTTTTCTCCCAGCCCGGGGTGGCTTGTGTCACATGCATATGCAGAGGCCAGGTGTTTGCCAGCATGCACATTTGGGACTGCCCCATGCTGGTGTTGGCTTTTCAGGACCATGGCTGGCCCAGCTGTGTTGCTGGGGGAGAGCTCTGCACTAACTCAGTCTTGCTAAGGCTGATGTGGCGTTGCTGGATAGATTTTGAGGTGACTCTCACTAAGGGAATAGTTTTGCTTCATTCAGCAGTTCCCAGCAATGTGTCCCAGCCCAGATGAGTTCATGAAACCACAGCAGAAGCTGTTGGGAAGGTGTCCAGTGTGAGCTGGGGTAGCCTCCAGTGGCTGAGCCACACATGGCCATGGCTCTGCCATGCAGGAGAGCTGGGAGGTCCTCCAGCTGCTGAGTGGAACAGAGTCATTTTCTTCTTTATTCAGCACAGGTGGAGATTGTTGGCTTTGTACAGATTTTACCCAAACTCCGGCATAATGGCGTCCCACACAGTAGCCCTCTCCTTAGACAGCTTCCTTGAGCCTGTGTGCCAAAAGTCCAGGAGGTGGAGGGGGGATGCTTGGACCCTGCTGACTGCAGCCTTTTCCTGGGCCAGGGTTGTACAGCTGTTCCAGGCAAGTGCAGCAGTTCCCATCTGTTGTGTGAACATATTATAAGTTTCTCTGCATGCAGGCCTGCAGAAAAATTATTCTCATGGGAAAGCGTTTTTTACTCTGTACGAGATTCTATAAACAAATCTCTGAGCTGTGTTTCAAGGACAGATGGGTTTCTCTGCCCTGTCTCCTGATAACAGGAGATGGGGTTTTTTCTTCCTTTCAACCTATGAGGTGAAAAGTTGTCATCTCTGAGTTTGTAAGCTATTCTAGCATTCCTTGCATGGAGCTGGAAGCAGCAGCTTCTATGCTCCAGACTGGGCAGATAATAGCCCAATTCTTTGAATTATGGAGTCACGTTGATAAGTCATATTTAGCCTTCTGATGTTATTGTCAAGAGTCCTCTGTTACTGCACGGACCACGGCAATACCCATCTCTGAATGCTGGGCCCTGGTGCTCTGGATGGAAGAACTGTGAAAAACTGTGTCCAGCTCTGGGCTTGTGATGTCTTCCACCCTAAAACTGTCTGGACCACATCTATCTGCTCCTGGTCTTTCCTTGCAGCCGAAATGTGATCCATGGTTGGGACAATGGTTTCCAGCATTTGTAGCCAGTTTGCCGATAGCACCTTGGATGCTATTGTCAAAACAAAACACAAGTTCGTGGCTTTTGCTGCACTTTAAAATTTATTTATCCCAGTTTGTGTTGACACATGTGCTCATAAGGTGTTCATCACAGGGACCTTGCTTGAGCTGAAATGGTTGTGTCCATTTCTTCAGCATGGAAAACAACAACATAAATAGTTCCTCCTGTTTCACCAGGGAGCTGGATCCCAGTGTTTCCTGACACCTGGTAAAATCCCTGCTTCCCATGTGGGACTTGTGCCAAGCCACCCTCATGTCCTCTGTCCACAGAGCCATGTCCTCCTGCCTGGACATGGGGCATGCTGAAGCAGCAGGATGCATGTGATGAGACAGCTAAAGCTCTCAGATGATCAGTGCTGAGTAAAGTGCAGTTTTGCTGTCAGTGATGGGGTGAAAGCAGCTCTGTTGCTCTTTGGTGTTACATTGGTAATGCTGATGATTTAATGCTAGAAGTGCGTGTAATTTAAAATAAAACATGTTAATACCCTAGTGGTCTGCACCTTCAGAGAGAGGTATCTCATCACAAACTCCATGACCATTAGGCTGACATTCCAAGAGCAGAACAAATCCATCTCCTGCATGAGCTTTGTGTGCCCTGCCACTTCACACATGCTTTGTACCATACGGGTATTGTTTGATGGACATATGCCTGGTGTCCTGAGGCGTGTCTGGGGAAAATAACAGACCTGGGTCCTGTAGGTTAAACCTGAGTGGATTTGACTGTTCTGTTCCCCTTTCCTCCTGCCTGTCTGACCCAGCAGCCTGGTCTGATGTGAGCTCAGCTCCTGATATTCTGGAGCTTTTAGGCTATTGAGCACATGGCTGTATTTGAGTGAGGCTGGGTGGTTGCTGCCTTGCTGAGTGCTCTCAATGGGACAGATCTGATGTGACACACATTCCTGCACGTTGTATCACCTTGAGGCATGTGTTCATCTCAGGTTCATGAGACAGCTGTCACAGACTGATGGATAGTTCCTACCTTTAGGGGAGGTGCATGGCAGCTAGCCATGGAAACTTCACTGGACATACTGACCCTTGGAGCACAGCATGTTGATGGGACTTGGCTGAGACCCAGGAAAATGGTACCATCAACAGGTTCCAGAGAAATGCATGTAGGTGGCTGTTCTGCTGCAGAAGTCAGGACAGCCAAATTCAGAGTTCACAGCTCTAGGATCAGAGGAAATTCAGTGACAGAAGGATCACTGCAAAATCCAGCCCCTGCTCCTGACCGATGTGTTTGGGACAGGTGTGAAACCCTGTTTGAGTGCCTGTGTCAGTGCCTTGCTGCTGCTGTGAGTGGGGGAGCTCAGACCAGCCCTGCAGGAAATGTGTGGCTGACACTGGGGTGCCCATGAGCATCATTGCATTGGCCCCTGCGCTGTGTAGCAGGCTCCAAAGGCTTTCCAGCATGGGAAGGGCTCTTGTGGCTTTCTGGAGTTTGGTGGTCTTCAAAGCATCTCTTTTGGAAAAGGATTCCTTATCCCTAGCCCTGTCTGACTTAGATGTATTGTCAAATTGTATTCCTTCTTCAGGCTCTTATACAAATGTCAGGTAGGAGGATGTGGCTGAATGTCCAAAGAGGAACTGCCTTTCAGGTGGACTTTGATACTGCTCATGTAACTTAGCCAGGCAACCACATTCTGAAGCTGTTTCTCTTGCAGTGGTGGGAGCACACTGTTTTGACCATGTTCTTGTTCATCTTCATTCTAAAATGCTTGAAATCTGCCTGGCTTGGCCCCTTTCCCTGCAGAGCGTGGTGCTAGTAACAGAGTCTAAGAGCCATCATCATGTGCTGAATTGCCTTTTCTTTGTTGTCCTTACTTTTCCAGCTGGTAACCAGAGCAGAGCGCCTGCATGGCTGGCTGTGGGAAGGCAGCAGCCAGATTTGGGAATGTGCGAACGTGGTTCCTCAGCAGCCAAGCGAGGCACTGCCCAGGGAAGTGCTGCCTGCTCTGTCCCCAGGACTCTGAGCTCTTGAAAAGGCATTAGTGTGTCAGGGAGGGCTCTTTGGGGTTTCCATCGCTGTAGAGAGGTGCTTCCAGCCCCTCAGGCCACTCCCAGACCCCGAGGGCAACTATTGCAATTGGTTGTTTCCGCCTCTACTTGTGAGTGGGCAGGAGTCACCAGCACAAGTTTGTGGTGTCTCTGTTGCATCCTCTTGTGCTGTGTTTCAGCAACTGCTGTGTTTATTCACATAGATAATCCTTGTTCCACACCAGTGTTTCTCTGGGTAGTTGCTGGGGATGTGGAGTTGAGTCAGAGACAATAGTCCCAAGGAGAGGGACTTTGAGGAAAACCTAGAAACAGTCTACGCGTATTTCTGATCAGGGATAATCTTGATGCAAGGCTGGAATTTAGGATGCATCCCAAAAGCCAGAAAAAGAAGCACTTAAACATTGCAACTGCCCATGAAGCTGCTTGCTCTCCAGGGTTTTGGTTACTGCCTTCCTGGCTCATACACTGCAAGACACCTTTCTGTTCAGGTTGGAAGTGTGACACTCAGTAGTGTGGCATGGGAGCTCCCTCTTAATGCCCCTGTCCCCAGGGAGCAGAGGGCTCTCCTTGGCTGTGGCAAGCTCAGGCGCCCCTGTTCCAGTGATTGTTGCAGACAGGCTTAAAGCAGTTGTGCTGGCATCCAAGCACAGATCTGTTAAAACTCTGAATTAGTTTTGACAGATGTGCTTTGAGCTGTGTTTCTCCTAACATGGCTCTGACTGTCTGGAGACCCTTGAGAGTGACATATGTTTACCTGATCCATTCTTCTCCTTCCCTTGCTTAAACATGCCCTTTCTTTTCTGTCTTGTAGCCATGGGGACCCAGGCAAGCATCCTTTTCACAAAAGAGCCATACTCCCAGGATGCCCTGCATGGCCGCAGTGCCATCCTCCGCTGCGAGGTAAAGGAGCCAGCGGATGTGGAGTTCGAGTGGCTGCAGAACGGCCTGCCCGTTCAGGATGTGGAGCAGCGCTTTAAGGAAGGCAGCAACCTCCAGTTTGCTGCTGTGGATCGGCACCGAGATGCCGGGGTCTTTCAGTGCCTGGCAAGGAATGTGCTCACTGGGGAGGAGGCACTCACAGCCAACGTGTCCTTCAACATTAAGTGTGAGTGTGGGGTGAAGGCAGCCAGGCCCATGCCGCAGCCTGGTGCTGCCCACTGTGCACAGGGAAAAGCACTCTCTTGGGAGGGTCCGAGGCTGGAGATAGTTTTTCCAGGCTGTCTGCTAATGCTTGTGTGGGTCAAACAGGGATTGGACAGCTTGGGCTGCTCAAGTACGATTCCTCTCCAGCTGCCATGTCCATCCTGCCCTGTAATCCTCTTGTGTCTTCTGGTGTCCCTGAGGCTGTCAGAGATGCTTTCTCCTGCTGCCTTTCCCATTTGTGCATATGAAACTGGGACATTACTGCAGCAAGTGCGTCCTGGGCACTGCAGGTCCTTTCAGAACTCACCTTAACCCTCAGAGAACAGCTGCACAGGGCAAAATGGGATCTCTGCAGTGTGGGTGTCTCTTTACTCCATGCTGGCTTGAGGGCATATGTATCTCTAAGCACGCTTGTGCCCTTGCTGCCTCCTCTTATCGGTGAGTCACCAATAACCACCACCTGGGCTCTGTAGGTTTGGAGAGCCAGCTGTGTTGGTGTTCTTTGATCCCACAGGGATTGAGACAGGCAGTGTGGTTCTGAAGCAGCCGGCCAGCATAGCTGAGATCCAGCCCTCCTCCACAGTGGTGTTGCGTTGTCACATCGATGGCCACCCACGGTAAGGGTTGCCTCCTGAGGAGTGGACCCTGCCAAGGGCCCCTGCACCTTGGCTGTGTGGTCTCTCTCTCTATCCCCCTCCCTCTCCCCCGCCACCTTTTTCTTTCTCCTCCTCCCCCACCTCCCCTCCTCTCTCCCGCAAGAATTAAGTAGAGTCAGGGAAGGCGAAAGGCAGGATTGAGCCTGTGGCTGAGCACCGTGGGAGAAGGCAAATGGCTTCCCCAGAGCCGCATAGCGAGGAGCACAGTAAGGATGGGCTGTCACAGTCCAGTTGCTGAGCTGCTTGGTGTGCTTCAGTCACTCTCCGTTGCTTCCCAGTCGTGTCCCGTCCACTTTGGCTGCATGTCTCATGGCTTCGTGTCTGTGTTGGGGCCAGCAGCGGGGACAGAGAGCCAGGGAAATGGGCCATCTCTGGGCTGTCTCCTCTGCACACCTGCTTCTCATGGCAGCCCTGATGGTGCCGTGCCCCTGGACACCTGCTCGCCCCTGTCTTGCAGCCCCACGTGGCAGTGGTTTCGGGATGGTAACCCCCTCCCAGACAGCCACAGCACCTACTCTGTCAGCAACAAGGAGCGGACGCTGACCCTGCAGAGCGCCAGCCCTGATGACAATGGGCTTTACTACTGCTGCGCCCGCAGTGCCATCGGCTTCGTCTGCAGCCACAACAACTTCACGCTCAATGTCATCGGTGAGTTGTGTCCCAGCTGTCACGCTGCCCTGCTCACAGCCTCCCGTCTGCTGCAGGGGAACGTCAGGCTAGTGTGACTTTCCTCTGTGCAAAGCCTCTGGGCAGAGACAGACCCAACAAATCCTGGCTGGGCTAGAGCCCAGCCCTGTCTGTGGGTGTTAATTTGCCCCTATGTCTTTCTGGAGCGGATTTATGCTGTCTTCTCTCATAATGGAGCACCCTGGAGGCTGTAGGTGCTTCTGGTTTTCCTAATGTTATTGCCATGTGGCTAGATGCCCTGTTGGCCTTTGGAGGCAAGACCTAAGGAGGGCAGGCATTGTTGACATTAGAGAGGGGTATTTGGAACTGGACAAGGGAATTTTGCCATCCAGTGCCAGCTTTGATCTGTTTACTAGGAACCAGGGTGCTCAGGGCTTTGCTGGAAACAAGGCGTTTTCCCCAGAGCAGCTCCCACATGCAGTCCTGGGCTCTGAGTCCGTAACTCCAGCTGTGCTGGCACGTTTGCCTCCTTCAGGCTTGCAGGGTGCACCTAGGTCTTCTTTGAGCTTTCCCCAGAGCACTGGTGTGGGGACACCACAGGTCCCTCTGCCCCTCTCATCCTCCTGTCGTCTCTACCATTGCAGATGAGAGCTTTCCTCAGGCAGTGATCATCCCACAGGACCTCATCGTGACCAAGAACGAAGAGGCCATGTTTGACTGCCAGTTTGCAGCTGTGCCCCCTCCCACGCAGGAATGGCTCTTTGAAGACAACCCCGTCACCAACAGATCCAAGTAATAGGGACCCCAATGATGTGGGCAGGGCTGGGAGGAGAGGGGCACTGTGTTCCAGAAGAGACAGGTCAAACCCAAACATGAGGACAAGCACGCAACATCAGAGTGGCCGTGGGGATTGGTTTCTCAGCTTGACTGGCTTGGGTTTAGCAGGGACTTGGTCCTTGTGCATGGCATTTACCTGAATAGGACTCAGGGAGCAGTTTGTCCTCACACAAATCTGTGGGGCTGTCAGTTCTAGATGTCTATACACGATGGCCTCATGGTTAGGGATGTCTCTCAGCCCCAGATGTGGTGATTCTATGGAGCCAGGGAAGCTCAAGCTCCAGACAGCCACTTGGGGCAATTCACAGTCAGGGATGTGTCCCAGTACTAGATGCCAACACATGGTGATCCCCAGACTTCAGAACGCTTCCCAGCCCCCAACATCTGCACAGCAATCACTGGGCCCACAGTTCTCTTGCAATTCCATATCCAAGTACATGGCGATCCCCAGAGCCAGAAGTGTTTCTGAGCCTCAGGCAGTCTAAGCATGGGGCAGTCTGCAGAGCAAGGACAGTGGTCCTGGAGCTGGGATGTGTCTCTTCCAGACTCTGGAAGGCAAGCAGTGCCATCTGGGTGCCAGCTACCCTCAGCCTGGCAGCCCCCGGGCGCCACCTTGTGTCCCCTGCCCCTTCTCCTGGCTCTGTGTGCTCTTAGAACTGGCTCATGCTTGGTGATGCATTTTTTGGTGGGAGCCAGCTCTTCACCAAGAAAAAGACTTCTGTGAGCTCATTTCCTCCATGAAGAATGTGTCCCAACCATCTCCATGTTTATGTGTGCTGGGAAGCTTTGGCATGGTGCCCTCTTGGTATCACGGGCTCATGCTGGACATCTCAGAGCTGTAGCTCTGGCCCATGTCTTGCCCACTGAGCCCTTCCTCTCCCCAGGATCACCGTGTTTGCCAATGGCTCCCTGCTGATCACCCAGGTGAGGGCTCGCAGCACCGGTGTCTATAAGTGCGTTGGCCATGGGCAGAGGGGGAAAACTCTTGTGCTGAAGGCAACTCTGCGGCTGGCAGGTGAGGTCCTGGGGGTGGTGACAGGGTGGGCAGTGGGTCCTAGAGTTCCAGTGCCACTCTGGAGCTATGTGACAATATAGCAGTGGGTCAGTACATGCAATGGTTCATCTTTGCTGTCTGGATGAGGGGAGCAAACACAGTTTGTGTGCTCTCACCTTTAAATGGTGCCTCCCCTGTGAATGATGATGCTGGTAGTTTGGCTACGCGTTCTTGCCTTCTTTGAGCCCTGTGGTCTCTTGTTCCTCTCAGAGATTGAAGACATGGCACCCTTCTCCCCAAAGGTGTTGACGGCGAACCAGGGGCATCGTGTGTCTTGCACTGCCCCACAAGGCATACCCACACCCCAGGTCTGGTGGCAGAGAAACCAGGAACGAGTTCCCACTGCTGGCAGGGTGTACCAAGAGGCAGAGCAGCTCATTTTCACCAGTATCACCGAGATGGATGCAGGGATCTACACGTGCCATGCTGCCAACAAGGCTGGAGAGAAGAAACAGGATCTGAGCATCGCTGTGGCTAGTAGGAAGCTTTCTGAAAAGGGTGGGAGCAGAAGAGGGGCTGGATAGGGTGTTAGGGTGAGCTGGGCAGCATGGCTCATCACCTCACTGATACAGAGAGGCTGAGCTGCGGGGCCCCATGGCTGGTTGCACACTACCTGTGTGTTCTGCACTGCTGCTGGCCAGAGGGGTAAGGAGTGGCTCTGTGTAACCCTTTGCCTTCGTGCCCAGCGGTACCCAAATGGGTGGAGATGCCCAAGGACAGCCAACTGGAGGAGAGCAAGCCAGGATACCTGCACTGCCTCAGCAAGGCCTCCTTGAAACCCACTGTCACCTGGTACCGCAATGGCGTCTCCATTTCTGAGGTGAGGTGACAAGGCAAGCCCCTGCCCCTCATGGGCACTTCTGCTAGGCATGTGCTCTGCTGCTTCTGTTTCTCACCTTGTTCCTAGGCCCAGCTTCCCTGTCCCAGCCCAGCACCACCCCTTTGGCCATATTCCTGGCACTAGCTCCATCCTACTGATGTGTGGGTGCACAGTTGGCTGTCTCTTGCCAGTTGGCTGGCAGCCAGCCCTATGCTTTTGGAGAAAGGTCCCCACAGGTTGTCTCTGTTCTCTGTGTGGGTCTCAGCTGGGATGTGTTTATATGAAGCATGGTGTGGCATGTGGAGTGTAAGCAGTGCCACAAGCAAGGGCTAATCTAGGGCTGATGACAGCGTCATTTCTGCCCCACTCCTTCCCCCGCTCTGGGCAGGACTCACGGTTTGAGATCTCGGAGAATGGGACGCTGCGCATCAACAACGTGGAGGTGTACGATGGGACCATGTACAAGTGTGTGAGCAGCACCCCGGCAGGCAGCATCGAGGGATACGCGCGGGTGCACGTGCTGGGTATGCTGGCAGCACCTCACGTCCCTCCCTTGTGGGTGCAGGTGTGATACCTCCAGCTCCAGGGTCTTCTCCATGGCAGGTAGGGAGCCTAAACATCACTTCTGTCTGTTGCAGAGAAGCTGAAGTTTACCCCACCACCTCAGCCCCTGCAGTGCATGGAGTTTGATAAGGAGGTTACAGTGTCCTGCTCAGCCACGGGCCGGGAAAAACCCACCATCCAGTGGACTAAGACAGGTCAGGGGGATTTGGTTGTGATATGCCTGCTTCTGACCTGAGGCCATGGGAACTTCATGTTGTCCCACCTCCAGTGTGGGTGAGCAGCAGCATGGCCAAGTGCTTCCTGTGTGGCTGCTGCATCCGTCCTCTTGTGTCCTGCAGATGGGAGTAGCCTGCCATCCCATGTCAGCCACAATGCTGGCATCCTGTCCTTCCACAAGGTGAGCAGGAGTGACTCTGGGAACTACACATGCATTGCCTCCAACAGGCCACAGGGTGAGATCCGTGCCACCGTGCAGCTCGTGGTAGCAGGTGAGGACTCTGTGACAGGCAGGGGCATTTCCTGCTGTGCTAGCCTTGCACTGGCTTTGCCTGGGTGGTAGAGAAAGCAATGTCTGGCCTGACCCTGAGCTGTGTCCCATGGCACTCAAGTGTCTGGTTTGTCAGTGCTTTGCATACAGCCTGAGAGGGCGCATGCCACTGTGCCGCCATGCTGGCTGTGCTCCCCTGTGGGAGCTTAGCACCATTGCCAGGAGCTGATAGTGTTTGTGTCGGCCTCTCTGTCTTCAGTTTATGTCACCTTCAAGCTGGAGCCAGAGCCCACAACGGTGTACCAGGGCCACACAGCCATGTTCCAGTGCCAGGCAGAAGGCGACCCCCTACCACACATCCAGTGGAAAGGGAAGGACAAGATTTTGGATCCCGGCAAGCTCCTGCCCAGGTACACAGCCTCCATCCCAAACTGACACTTGGCACAGTAGGACATTCCCAAGTATCCCTCATCTCTGCCCAGTGTGAGGGTGCCAGTGGTGCAATCCTGGGTTCCTAGCTTGGTGGGCACGTAATTGACTGTACGTACCAGGAACTGGGTTCTTCCTGGCCCCAGGGTTTCCCTTTCTGCCACAGCCTGCTAAGCTGTGATGGAGCTGCAATCATCTTTGCTTAAGTGTTGCACAGTCTGAGATGGAAGCTGATGGCAGTGGGGACGTGGGGCTGAGGCATCCTGGGGAGGTGGAGCTGCAGGTAACCAAAGCCTGCCTCTGCCCTCTGGTGTTTGCAAAGAGCTCTGTGTGTGTGGTTGGCAGGATTCAGATCATGCCTAATGGCTCCTTGGTGATTTACGATGTCACCACTGAGGACTCTGGAAAGTATACCTGCATTGCTGGCAACAGCTGCAACATCAAGCACCGTGAGGCCTTCCTATATGTTGTAGGTAAGTAAGGTGCCCCATGTTGGGACATGACCTCCTGGAATCCCTGGCAGTTCTAGGCCCTGCTTCTGGCCCTAGTTGTGCCTGCCAGGTGGGTCACAGCAGCATCCCCACTGGAATGCAGCAGTGTGCTGTGGAATGTGCCCACCCTGCTGTGGCTGGGTGAGGAGGTGGCCACAGCAGCAGTGGGTAGGGGGCTGGGGGCTTTTCACATCCCTCCAGCACATTCCTGAGCAGGATTTGGGAAATCCCTCCACCACCCCCATGTGTTGGATGCTCTCTGCCCCACAGACAAGCCAGCAGCAGAAGAGGATGAGGGACCTGGCAACCACACACCCTACAAGATGATCCAGACCATTGGGCTCTCAGTGGGGGCGGCTGTTGCCTACATTATTATTGTGCTGGGGCTGATGTTCTACTGTAAGAAAAGGAGAAAAGCCAAGAGGCTGAAGAAGCACCCAGAGGGCGAGGAGCCTGAAATGGAGTGTCTGAATGGTGAGGCCGGTATGCCTGAGGGTGGGGGCTTCACTGCTGGCCCCCTATCCCTGTGCTGGAGGGGCTGAGGGGCAGGGAACTCCTAGAGAATAGGGTGACTCCTAACCCATGGTCTCTCTGGTTTTTGACTGATGGCAGAGGCATCAGGTGAGATATAGGCAAGTTAGTGTGAAACCTGAATCCCAGCCTCACATTGTGCCATCTCTGTCTGCTGAATTATGTATCACTCCTGTGTCCCAGCACCTGCACGTGGGATCACATGTACCAGGGGAGGGAAGGATCCCTGTTGCAATGTAATGAAATAGTAGTACTCTGCTGGCCTCTTCAAATCAGAGTTCAGCAGCTCCTGGTGCTGAAGGGAAGATGTTTCACTGAACTCCCTCTGTTATCCACAGTGAGAACTTGTAAGTGGTAGGGTGCAGTTGAGTTTGCTGTCCCTAATTCCCCGGATCTCCCCATTCATACTCCCCATAAATGCAGATGTTCCCCCTCCCAGTTCTCCAGCATACAGCCATGTTCTGATCATGTGCAATTTGCTGTGAGGGCCTAGCAAAACATAACTGCTGGGTTTGCCTCCTAGTTTTCTCCTTGCATTGGCACTTTGAACAGAGCCAAACCTCCAGAAGAGAAGTCTGGCTGTGAGGAACCTCCTAGGAGCAGGGATGCAGGAGCATCACAGCAGCTTTGTGCTCTGCACTTTTGTGCATCTGTCACCGCTGTGAGATCTTTCTGTGGAAGAGTCACAGGCAGCTCACCTGTGCCAGCAGACTCTGGCCAGCATCGCCTACCTGGAAAAGAATTTCTTCCAATAATTTCTGAGGTGGTCTCAGATTTTTATCTTGGCCTCTCTTTGTTATATTTCTCTTCTGCTAGAGTTTGCCTCTTCTTATTCTCTTCATTTGCAGCCAGTTTAGCTGCCAGGTGCATCCTCATTCTTACAAGCAGACCCATTTTCCCAGATATCTACACTCCTTTTTAGTACTTCCATAGCCTCTCTGGAGAAGTGGTTTGTGTTTGCTGTGAGCTCTAGTGGAGTCATTCCATTCACCACAGTCTTCAAAGATGTGGGTCTTTGCCTCTTTTTGATGTGGTCCCTCATTAGCTGGATGACCCCAAGTATTTCAGTACCTGCCTTAGTACCTACAAATGCTCCCTGGCTGACCACCAGCTGACTTTTTTAATGCCCTTAGGGTCCAGGCAGATTTAACCTCTCCGTGGACTTGCAGTGGACCTTTGCTATGGATTTCCTATGGATCAGTGCACTCTTAACCATCCAGTTACCTTCCAAGGTCACGTCCTTGGTGTGCCACATCCTCTGTAATGAGAGCTTGCTCTCAGTATCCCTGTCTGTGTGCTGCTTTTTTTTTTTGTTGTTGTTGAATACAGACATAGCATTTGGGGAGGCTCATGGCTGTGGGGACTGATTTCTGTGCTAGTGTCTCTAGCACAGCATAGCTGTGTCTGTTTCTCCAGGAGATGCTCAGGTGTTGTGGGCAGCTGGGCAAAGCAGGCTGCTTCCTTACACTTGGTTCCCCTCTGGACTGCTGGATGCATAAATGAAGTCCCTTTGTTACCAAGTGCCTTGTCCAGGCTCTGTGAAACATGGGAATCTGTTCTCAGAAGTGTCTCTTGTTGCTGCCTGCTGGTGCTGTCTCTCAGTGGCAGCACACTCACTCTGCAGCCTTCAGGATTTTTTTGTCACAGTTGCAGTGGTCATCTTGTGTTATCCTCTTGGCTTCAAGCTTGTGGTCTTGAGACACGATTAGTCATGAGTGCAGACAGCACAGGGTCAAACAGTCCTGCTGATAATGAGTGTAAAAACAGGGAGAGTGTAAGGAGCATCCAGCTTTGATTTATAGGATAAGTGATGTTTTTTTGCTTTTGTCTTTGCAAATCTTACTCTACCATGTGAGAGCAGGCAGCTGTCAGTAGCCATGGCTCTTAAGTCAACATATCTCGGTGTTCACAGCTCTAGTCCTACCTGTGACAAAGCCATGGTCCCATGGTGACCAGGCCTGCTCAGGATGTGCTGGTACCTGTCTTGCACATGTGCATTGTAAGCAGGCATGTACACGCACTGTGATACAACAGCCTGTGATGGAAACTACAGGCAGTGGGGCTCCTGTTGGAGTTAACCTCGTGCTAGGTTGTCTTAATTTTGTGATTTCCTATTGTGTGGCTGTTTGCCTAGTGCTGTTTCCAGGAGCAGCTGAAATGGAGTAGTACAGAGTGATGCTGCAGGTGTGTGAGTGACCCTAGCTCAGGGTTGTTCCCTGCTTTAAATTCCAACTCCTGCCTTCATCTTATGGAAAGTACCACTTCCTAGTAACCAGGTCTGATCCAAGCAATAAATACATTCAAAATCAAGGTTTGCCATCTATGCAGTCATTTCCCTACAAGCTGCCTGTAAAATGCAGGGTTTTCTATGTCCTGTTCTCTGGTTTGTGTTTGTGCTAGGGAAATTTCTAGTGAAAAAGCACTAGCAGAAAACTTGCTGGGGCTGATTGCAAGGACAGTGCTTCCTAGCACTGCTTTAACCCAGCCAGTTAAAATCCGGTCTGGTCTTCAAGATTCAACACTTCCAAGGACGTTCCCAAGGCTTGCTGGGAAATGAGTAAGGAGCAGGGACATCAGACTGCAGCAGCTGATGCCAGATAGACTGGAGAGTCTCTTGGGTATCAAGAGGTTGTGGTTATAGTGAATGGTGTCCATCTGCTCCATCTCTGCCTCGCCCATCCCATCTCCTGCTGCTGTCCTGCAGAGTTTCATCAGTGGTAGTTTGTATGTAGCCACTGCTTGGGGATGACTGAGTGGGATGGACAAGGCCAGATGGGTCTGGCTGGCTCTGGGACCAAAGCCATTGCTCAGCATCTGATTTCAAGGGTGGCTGCCGGGCTGCCAGAGATGGCGCAAAAACTGAGGCCAGGCCACTTTGCTGCCTGCGGCTGGACATCAGGCTGGAGTGCTTGGAGTGTCAGAGCCCCAGAAGGGGCTGAGCCCCAGAATAACTTTCACTGTGTGGCCTGGCAGGATGCTGAAGCTATTTGTGCTTCTCTCACAGGCGGTGCTTTGCTGCAGAATGGGCAGATGACAGCAGAGATTCAGGAAGAAGTGGCCTTGACCAACCTAGGCAGCAGCTCTGGGGCCAGCAAGCGCCACAGCGCTACTGACAAGATGCACTTTCCACGTTCCAGCCTGCAGGCAATCACAACCCTGGGTATGCTGGGCCACCCTGGCCTTGTCTTCACTCCAGCAGGAAACCTGTAGCTGAAGCCCCAGCATGTCCCAGCCAGAAAACAGGATGTGCTGGGTACAGAGGGCCCTGCAGTCCCTGGAATGTCAAGCACACCTGCTGTCCTAATGCCCTCTGCCTTCCCGTATGTTTCTCTATGCTTCCAGGCAGGGGGGAGTTTGGTGAAGTGTTCCTGGCCAAGGCCAAAGGCACAGAAGATGGTGAGGGTGAAGTGCTGGTGCTGGTGAAGAGCCTGCAGACGAGGGATGAGCAGCTGCAGCTGGACTTCCGGCGGGAGGCAGAGATGTTTGGGAAGCTGAACCACGCCAGTGTGGTGCGGCTTCTGGGGCTGTGCCGTGAGGCAGAGCCACACTACATGGTCCTGGAGTACGTAGACCTGGTAAGAGCCCTGCCAGCAGTAAAGCAGAGACATGACAGCACTGGCCGTAGGGCCTGCAAGTGTGACAACAGGCTGACAGCAAAGGGCAGCCAAGGTGTAAGGAGAGCAGGCTGAGCTTACTGCTGTTCCCAGCCTCTGGAGGAGTCTCAAGGGGAATGGGAAGGGAGTTGCCTGCAAGACCTGGAAGTGACTTTATCCTCTACATCCTCCTGATTTCTGGTTTATGTCCTGGACTCAGCTATATGAGCTAAGTTGTGGGACTCCATGCTGCAGAATGGCTGTGAATGCTAAGGGCTCTGAGGAGTCTGGAGTTTGTAGGAGAGAAATAAATTTGGGGCATTAAAAACCTGGAGATTTCAGGCCTGCTTGCCCTAATCTTAGCCAGTTGAGGCCCAGAAACAAGATACTGGCTTGCCCTACAAGGCAGGGACCAGGAGGACAGGCAGGAGCCATGGATCGGGGGATGAGGATCTGTGGGCCTGTCATGTCCAGGCACTGCAGGGACCAGTGAGCCTTGTCAGTATGTAGAGGTGCTGACTCTGAATTGCTCTCTGTCTCCCAGGGGGACCTGAAGCAGTTTCTGAGAATCTCCAAGAGCAAAGATGAGTCTCTGAAGCCACAGCCACTCACTACCAAACATAAGGTGACCATGCAGCTTTGGAAGTACTGTGGTGCTGGGGACTCTAAGGAGGGCAGCCAGTGCTGACAGCTCTCTGGGGTCAGGTGTCTCTCTGCACACAGGTGGCCCTGGGCATGGAGCACCTCTCCAATGGCAGGTTCGTGCACCGGGATTTGGCAGCCAGGAATTGCCTGGTCAGTGCCCAGCGGCAGGTCAAGGTCTCATCCCTGAGCCTCAGCAAGGACGTGTACAACAGGTCAGGGAGCCTGATCGGGAAATGGGAGGGGATGAAATGGCACCAGTCTCACTGCCTGCCTGTCTTGCCCGCAGCGAGTACTACCATTTCCGCCAGGCCTGGATCCCACTGCGCTGGATGCCACCTGAGGCTGTGCTGGAAGATGAGTTCTCCACTAAGTCAGATGTGTGGTCCTTTGGGGTGCTCATGTGGGAGGTCTTCACACATGGGGAGATGCCCTACACTCCATTGGCAGATGATGAGGTCCTAGCAGGTATGTGGAATACCTTGTGCTGTCCCTGGAATTGTAGCTTACTTGCTTTTCATGTGGTAAAGGGGGCCACACAGGCTGTGTGACAGTGCTGGTCTGACTGGGGAGGCTGTCCCAGCCTGCATGGAGAACTGCTGTTCTCCTTGCATCCCCCAGAGAGGATCACACGCCTTCCCAATGGCCCTTTGGACTTTTTTTCATACCAGGTCTGCAGTCAGGAAAGATGAAGCTCCCGCATCCCGAGGGCTGCCCTTCCCGCCTGGCCAAGCTGATGCAGCGCTGCTGGGCCCCCAGCCCTAAGGACCGGCCCTCCTTCAGTGAGCTTGCCACCGCCCTTGGGGACAGCCCAGCTGACAGCAAAGCCTGAGCACCCCAGCCCTTGCTGGTGAAGGATGTGGCAGGGTGGACAGGGGTCTGTATGTGCCTGGGGAGCCCCTGGCACTCCCACAGCCCCTTGCTGAGCCCGACCCCGATGCGCCAGCAAGCAGCTCAGCATCGGCAGCTGCTGGACTCAAAGCACAAGCCAGTGTACTCCAGCACCATCCCCCTCCCCAGTGGGTCCCAAAAGAAAGCCTTTGCTGCCTCCTGTCCCCTGCCTGCTCAGCCCAGTGCCCTTAGGCTGCTGGTGTGGATGGAACGCAGCTCCCCCCCCACGGTGAGAGCTTGGGCATCCCTGCTCACCACAGCCATCTCTGCTGGCCTGGCCCAGCTCTCTCCATCCATCTTTGCTAGGCATGCCTGCCTTCCCTTTCCCCATGGGGACAGGCCAGCCAACAGGAGCACAAAGTGCCTGGCATATGAAGGAGCTCACTACCTTTCCTAGTTACCCTGTGCCTTTTTTTGTACTTAGGACTCTGGGCAGAGCCCCCTGTCTCCCTCTTCCAGAGCGCTGACTCCTCCCTACCATAGTATTTCTGTTACTGGAATGCAGCCTACAGTGGGTTAGTTTGTTTGCTTCAGTGGAGGGTACTGCAGCCAAGGTTTGGGTTTTGTTGGTGTTTTTATGTGCTGCTCTCAATAAAGAAGGCGCTTTTTTTGTTTTGTTTTGTTTGTCTTTGTAAAATACTGCTGCCAGATAGTGGTTTTCCTCCACATGGCTCCTGGGAAGGGTTTGGGGCTTGTTCCTCAGGCATCTGTCTGCTGTATTTAACCCCTTTGCCCCCTTCTCAGGTGAATCTGAGATGCTGTTCCCAGCCCTGTGTGCCCTGAGGGAGCACTTTGTCTCAGCACTTACTGTCTCTGGGCAGTCACAAGTTGCTCTCCAAGAGGGACATATCTCAAGAGAAAATGTCCCTCTCAGACTCCAAGCAAACAACCACTCATGGACATATTGATAGGCTGCCCCCACTTCAGGTACTGATTGGGTTTGTGCACCCATCTCTGTGGCCTGGGGCAGCTTCGCAGCCCACACTGGGTTGTGGTTTTGTACAGGAGGTTTCAGCTGCTGCTTCTTGCGGGATGCTAGCAGGGCTAGGCCTGGATGGAGACACTGTAGGATATCCTACTGTCACATATGGTCTGCAGCCCTCTCCTCTGTGCTAATGGTCCAAAACAATGGCAGGGGCCTGGCAGTCTCTTCTTGGGAGAGGAAAGATGTGCACGTGGTGTACAAGAAGCCCCAGTCCCCACAGCATGAACATGAGCCAAGCCAGCATGGCCTTGTCCCTTGGAGCTAGAGTGAGGCACTAAGACCAGCAGTTTCACTTGGCTGCACAGCCCTGTGTTGTGGGGTTATATAGACAGATGTGAGCTTAACAGGAGACCTGATGGGGCTGAACTGGAGGCAGTGGGCATAAGCTGCACAAGGGACATTCATACTGGGTATTAGGGGAAATGCTTCCCCTCAAGGGTAATAAAGGTCTGAGTCCCAGAGAAGCTGTGGCATCATCATCATCAGAGATACCCAATCCTGGAATAGAGAAATCCTGAACTACCCAGTGTAGCTAGCTCTGCTTTAATCAGGGATGGACCAGAAATGTCCAGGATCCTCTTCCCATCTCTGCTACCCAAAGAGGTTATGGAGATGCTGGAGGTGAAAAAGTGCTCATTTCTTGGAATATGCCAGCTGGCTCTGAGCTCAGATTTGGTCCAGGCTTGGAAACTGGGTGCAAACAAGTTTCCTGGCAGTTGCTCTGCCAGTTATCAAAGGTGTTTGTCCCTTTTCCAACACTTGCAGGTGGGAGTTATGGACTCTCCCCAAGCCAAGGTCTCTTGGCAAGCTAAGCTGTGGCAGTGGCTGGGTGTTGGGCCCCTCTGTAGAGGAGGACAACCAGATCTAGTTCACTGGACCTGGTGCTCCCTGGCGTAGTAGGCTTGGCCACAGGTGACTGCCACCCTGACCCCTGACTGCCTTCATGATCAGAGGGCCTGACCACAGCATGGGACTAGTGGCACTGTGCATGCTGGGCAGACCTGTTGGGGACAGAGGGATCAGGATGTGCCTTCTACCCCTTGCAGCCTCATGTCTCTTGTTGCTCCCCCAGTCCCTCCCAGTGTATGTGCAACCCTCCTGAAGCATGTGAGTGTTGTGGCACTGCTGCTTATGTGCTCTCCAACTCTCCAAGTGACCTGTCTCGTGCATTTGCTGTTGTTTGATATCCTTTTGTTCCACTTCTCACATCTGTTCCATTCCTGTGGACTTTCCTGTCTTCCTTCCAGGCAGGAAAGCTGCACTCTGTGGGCTGATTCCTGCACCCAAGCCACTTGTGGTGGCCTAGCCAAGCAGAATCTCAGTGCTGCCTAAAGACCATGGCTAAAGACCAGAGATGCCAAGGATTTTGGGGGTACCACCATTGTTCTGCCAGCTCTATGCATGCAGGCATCTCATGTAGTGGGAGGGTATAGCATGGCTGCAGTGAGATGGTTCTGTGAGCAGCATCAGGATTGGGGGCTCTGCTTTATCCCAACACATCCTGGAGTCTCCACTGCCTGTTTGCCATGCAGTCAAGACCTGGTGACTACAGGGTAGCACCTAAATGGAAAGTCACCAAAGCTAGGACAAACTCCAGTCCCAAAGAGTACAGAATGATGGGGGTTGAGATTGTGTATTTTTGGGAGTGATGTCATGAAAAATTCTGTATCATTGGGGAGGGGACAGATGTTGGCCAAAGTAATTGGAAACAGCAAGCTGAGCAAATACAGTCCCAGCTAAAGGTGGTGGAGCAGGGCAGGGAATCAGGCCCTGCAGGACAACGAGAGCACTTGGGCAGTTTACAAGAGGTGGGATCCGATTGCCTTGGCCCAAACTGAAGGAACACCTTTCAGAAGACCGTGTGTGGTATCCAGGGCTAGAAAGAACCACATGGCTTTATCAGAGCACAGGTCCACCTAGAAAGCCACCAGCTGAGGCCAAAATTGAACATTTACTGAACAGTGTAAGAGAACAGTAAGCAAATGTGTGTTAGTCCCAATGAGCAACTCCCTAAAGCATAAAGACGTCCAAACCAGACATTTCCATCAGTCCCTGATGTTTTCTCTTGCCCTAAAGTTACCCAAATTCCCCCTGCATTGCTGCATCCTTCGAACACCCCGGTCAATGAGTGCTGTGCAGCTTGAGGAAGGACTTTTTGGTTTGCTCTGATTTCCTCTGCTGCCCTGTGGCTCTTCTGCAGCTGTGTCAGGCACTTGTATGGAAACTAATGGGTCTTAACTGTCTTAAGCAGCCTCACCTGGGACTTCCCCACACTCCTGAGCTGCATTTAAGCTCAAGCCTGTGCTTTCAGGTTTGTTTTAAGCAAGCTTGTAGGTCTTGGCCTTGCCTCTAGCCCTGTCTTCCAGGCGTATATGGTAGCCTTATTATCCAGTCAGGATTTTGACTCTCACGATCAGGTGGATGCTGGATTTAGTCCATGGCTTGCTCTGTGTATGGCCCCTGATACTAACACCTGTTGCTGTTCTGCTCAGGTATTGTGGGTTTATACCTGTTCATGAGGACATTGGGTCACCCCTCAAGGAGCAGCCCCATTCCTGCACCTTGTCTGTTGACCAAAAAAAAGCACATTAAGAAAGGCCATAACCTAGTTTTGCATGTGCAAAATTTTGGTTTTTGTACCTTTGTTCTAGTTGTTACTGCTCACAGAAGATCTCTGGCTGTTAAAAAAGAGCAGCTAACTGTATTCAGTAGCAGTCAGAAAAAGCAGCTGGAGTATCAATAGTAGGAAGATGAGGAACAGGACGGAAACCATCAACCCCAGCACTAGCTGCAATATGGATGAAGAGCTGGAAAACAGTGAAGAAGTGCTTGTTGTAATGGCCTAGAGGAGGATTGAAAAGGGGATGTAGAGGGCTGGGGTCATCCTGGCAGCAGGGTCCATGCTCCCATGGAGCTGTCAGGCAGCTTGTCTGGAAGGAACTTCAGGGGAAATCAGGTAAGAGGCTTTTAAGGCATAGTATCAAGTGCTGTGCCCTAAAGCTGTGTAAGAACAGGGCTAGAAATGAGAATTTTATAATGTGGGGGTTGTAAATGAGAAAATCCCTGAAGACTGAAAACTTGCTTTAAGTTGCTTTCAGTTGGCAGTGGCTGCTGGTTTGGTTCAGGGAGGACCTGCTGGTAACTTGTGTCCTGTGGGTGATGGTGGCTTGGGGACATAGCTTGGCTCTCCAGCGTGGGTCTGACTGCCTTGCTGAGAGACTGGCATCCCAGGAAGCTGGGGCAGGCTGAAGCTCTGCGACTGTTCAGAGCACAAGCAGGACAGGCGTCTTGGAAAGCATCCACAGGATGAAGCTTGGGAAGGAAAGGGATAAGCCAGCCCAGAACAAGCCAGGTCTCACCTTTTGTCTGTGTAGACACTCTTGCAGCTTGGCGAGCAAAAGGCTTTGCATTTAGAAGGCCCAGGGAAGAGAAGGAGGACAGGAGTGTGTAGCTGTCCCATGAGCAAAAGATCCAAATCCTGCTACCTGCAGTGACTGCACACTTGTGCTAAAGCCAACAGACCGCCCTGGCTGTGGCTATCAGATCCATGTGTTTATTGTTCCTAGCCTCACTGGTTCCTCCAGCCAAGCAGAGGGTCCTGCTGACCCTTTCTCAGCCTGGCAGGACACGGCGAGGCCTTGGTCTCACCTGTGCCAGGTGAGGTGTAGTTTGTGCTCAGCTTGAAGGGAGGATGGCCAGGGCATGTGATGCGAGGCATGTGAGTTCTAGCAGCCCTGCTGAGAACTATAAATGGCCTGTGTGCTCACTGGAGGAGCATGGCTGGTGGGAGGAGGGGGAGGCGGTGGTGGCAGTGAGGCGCGTATTCGGGTTTGCAGTTATTCTCTTGCTCTGTAGGAGGTTGGCCCTGGGCTGTGGGGGACAGCTGTGGGGGCTGGTGCTGAGTGTGCGTGTCCTCTGAGTGATGTGGCAGATATGGAAAGGGCTTGTGCGAGCTGCAGAACCCTCCATGGGGTATCCAAGAGACAAAACGGGTCTGTGGCAGGACCGCTGCTGCCAGAGGTGAGATCTTGCCATGGATTGCAGTTCCTGTTTGTAGGACAGGGTGTGGGAGACCCCCTTTTCTCAACTAAGAATTCTCTGTTCTCATAGCTTTGAGCTCTGGGGCTGTGCTGTCCCTCTCGCACCTTTGCTGGCTCACGTGCAGTGTGCCTTGCACACAGTTGTCCTGTGTGGGTTGTCCTTCTGCTCTGGAGGTCCTGGGTCACACCTGCACAGAGGATGTGACCTGTGCCAAGTGCATGGAGCCATCTGATGTGCAGAGCCAGGGTGGGCATGAGCTACGGTCTGACCAGCCCCTTCCCACCTGTACAGGTGCTCTGTCCCACCCATGGATGGCCGTGGTACAGAACCACAGCCTCACCCCCTGTGGGTTTGAAGGTAGCTGTGGCCCATCCTATTAAATGGGAGATCTTTTTTCTTCTAGGTAGTGATCGGCCTGTGCTTCAGCAACGTGTGTTTTGGACTTTCCTGCTTCAGTCCTGTGCCCTGCACACGCCTGAACACCCACGTGGCCCCCACACCCTCTCTGTGCCTCTGCAGCCACCGGAGACAAATGGACGGTACGTTGTCCCTTGCAGGCTGTGACAACAGCCGAGGTGCGGAGCTGCCTGGAGCAACAGCTGGTGGCATCACTGCGAAGTCAGACGCGGTGGCGCGGAGCCGTTCCTGGCTGTATCCCGACGATAGCGAGGCACGCAATATTTGAGCCATGTGGTGTGTCCCCTACGAGGACCAGCGTGCCCGGAGCTGGCGGTTGGAAAGGAGGCCGAAGCAAGGCTGGCAGCCGGGGTGTCCCAGCGCTCGTCCGCAGCCCCCGGTCCTTCCCCGCCCCGCCGCGCCCCCAGGCTGAGAGCCCCGCTCCCCTGGCCGGCCGCGCTGTCCCTTTAAGAGTCGCCCTGCGTGTTTCAACCCGGGCGTGACGCGAGCGCGGTCCGACCGTATGCAAATCAAACGCCAAGCGGGGGCCAATGGGCGCAGGCGCTCGGCGGCCGCCAGCCAATGGGGTGGCGCCTCCCGACGGGGCTCCGTCTCGCCCCATATAAGGAGCACCTTCGCCATAAAAGGCAACATTGTATCGCTTTATATGGGGGCGGCGCGGCGAGGCGGGGGCGGCGGCGGTGCCGTGAGCGGCGCCAAGCCCGGGAAAAAGACGCGGGGCCGGGTGAAGATCAAGATGGAGTTCATCGACAACAAGCTGCGGCGCTACACCACCTTCAGCAAGAGGAAGACCGGCATCATGAAGAAGGTGCAGCCCTGCGACTCCGGCTGGTGCAGGGGTGGCAGTCCGGCCTGTCCCGGGCGGGGATTTCGGCCGGCACCCACCTGTCCGCGGGAGTCCTGGCCCGGTCCGAGCGCGGAGCAGGCCGGCGGGCCGTGCCCGGAAACGGCGGCGTCTTCTCCGTCCCGCGGGCGGGACCAGGGGGGGCGGCCCGGCACCAGCCCCTTCCGGGGGGCTGCGCGGGAGCCCCTGGTGGAGCTGCAGGCAGGGAGCTGGGCGGCCGAGAGCGGGAGCTCCCGGAACCGGGGGATACCGGTGTGCTTGTCGGTCCCCAGGCGTGTGATGTGTCTGGGGAGGCCCATCCCGGTGCAGCGTCCAGCCCTGGGCCGGAGCTGACCGGTGCCCTCGGGGCCCCTCGCTGTGGGACGCCACCAAAACACCGAGTGTTTGGTGGCACAGCTGAACTGCCCTGCCCTCGGTAGGACTGGCTGCTTCGGCCACGGAAGGGACCAACGCCACGTCTCGGTCGGTCCAGAGTGCTATCCGTGGTTCCTAGTGTGCAAAGACAGATTAGAAACTTTAAGGATTTTGCATGCTACTGGCTGATCTGCATCCCTGGTGGTGCTCATAGCATCTTCTGAATAACTGGGTAGTGCTGTATCGCAGCTCAGCTGGGCATCATGCACCCTGGGAAGGTGGGAATGGGTGTGAGGTACTGCTGGGCACACCTTGTTGTACAGAACTATGGGATGTGGAATGAGGCCATCCTGTGTGTAGAAGCTTGTGTGAGACCACTGAGTGTGCAATGATGACATATGAAGAGTGCGTTTCCTAGTCCACAGGTATTCTTCACTTGGGGCATGGTGGCCTTACTGCAGGGGTGCTTGGGTGCAGCTGTGCTTAGGAGTCTGGAGCCTGAGAGGGAAATCTGAGTTGGAGCCTGGATGGGGTGTTGGTGAGGGGAATGAGGTAGCAGAGACGTGTGCCAAGTAACATCACTGAGAGATGAGTGAAGGAAGTATCCAGACATGTCTGGAGAAGCCAGTAGGATTTCCAGAATGGAGACAATCGCCTGTTCCCATGTTATCAGACTACTGTACGGAGGGGACCACTCTACCCATGGCCTCTTGGCAGGCACATCCCCTAAGGGTGTGCTAAAGGGCATAGGGCAGTTCAACATGTAGGGAGCCAGTCTTGGGTTGGTTTTAGAGTCCCAGCTCCTCTGAGATGGCAGGGAGCTGAAGCTGGTGTGAAGAGAAGGAAAGCTATTGTGGAAATGTGGGGACATGCAGGGACTCTTGTCCTGCACTGTTGTCCCTGTCACCTGTGACTCCCTGTTCTTCCCTTGTCCTGCTGGCAGGCCTATGAGCTCTCCACGCTGACTGGCACTCAAGTTCTGCTGTTGGTGGCCAGCGAGACAGGCCATGTGTACACGTTTGCCACACGGAAGCTGCAGCCCATGATCACCAGTGAGACGGGGAAGGCGTTAATCCAAACATGCCTCAATTCCCCGGACTCGCCTCCACGCTCGGACCCCACCACTGACCAGCGCATGAGTGCCACTGGTTTTGAGGAGACGGACCTCACCTACCAGGTGTCCGAGTCGGACAGCAGCGGGGAGACCAAGGTAATGTTCTTGGGCACCCAGGGAGGTGTGGGCTGTGCTGGGAGCCCTGATCATCCCCAGCCCTCTTTAAATAACAGCGTTGGGAGCTGAGGATGAGTCCCCTTTCGCTGTGACTGCAGCAAGCTTGTGTCGTGTCATCTCGGGGCTGGCTGGCTCCTTGGCTGATAGTAGCAGTGACTGAAAGAGGGAGGGAAGTGGGTGGCAGGTATCCTGGTCCTGGCCCTTGCAGCATGGCTCCCCACTGGCCCAGCCCACCCCTCTGGCCAGCTTTCAGCACTCTTATCTCTCCCCAGGCGTCTCCATGCTCTCACACTCATTGATAAAAATTTGATTCTGCCTCCATGGCCTTATAAGGCCTGGTTTCCCTCGCCAGAGTCCCTGGCAGGGCCCCTCACATTCCTTATAAGCTGCAGCTGTCTCTTGCTTTGGTGCTGTTTTGGAAGGGGGCAGGGAGGACATAGGGATGGAAACATTTGGCTGGGCAGACCATTTCTGCTCCGTGCCTGTTGTCCCTGCAGACGCTGGCCCTTGCCTGCCCGTGTTACTTGTGGCCTTTTGCCCAGGGTGGCCTGGCTGTGCGTGCGGAGTCAGGCAGAGTCAGCTTTTCTGGTGGAAGGGCCTCATCTTGTCCCTGCACTCCCTGGCGCTGTTTTTCAGAGCTGTGTCTCACATCACTGCCACTTCCTTTGCAGGCTGGTGTTCAGATCCACAGGTGCTTGGAGATGGGAGGCAGGAAAGTTTGTGGTGCAAGACTGGGATGCCATGCTGAATTTGGGGCTCTGCCACAGCTTCCAGGGGTTGTGTGTAGTTCTGCTGGGTGCTGAGAATTAGAACAGCCCTGCTGTGCCTGTGCTGGTGTCATGGGTACCAGACTTGTTGCAAAAGTGTTCTTCCATTGGCCTTGTCATAGGAGCTCTCCAGCTGTCCATGCTCAGGCCACAACATCGTTGCCATGCAGTAGCCTCTAGACATAGCAGTCTAGTAGCAGACAGAACCTGGAGACCTCTCTGCTGTAATTGCAAAGGTAGTGAGTGCAGCCCTGAGATGTGCCCAACATGTCTGGAGCTGCTGGGATATTCAGCTGCCTGTTTTTATGACAGCACAACAGCTCTGGTTACAGTGCTGCTGGGTACCCCCTATTCCTCAATGTCCAATTCCCCACGTGTGCAGTGCTGCACCAAGCAAAAGCTTATTGCTGCTGAGCCCTGAGAAACATCAGCAGCCCCAGAGATCCCTTCAGGCAGAGGAGCTGTGGTGGGCCAAAGTGTGGCTGGAGTCTCTGTGCTGTAGCCCTTTAGAGTCCCTGAGAATGGTTCCTGCTGATGGGATCCCAGCAGCAGTCCTGGGTGTCCCAGTCTGGCATATCTTCCCTGGGTGCCTCTGGTTGCTAGTGTAAGCTGTGCCAGCACTATCCAGTAGGCAAAGAAGCCTTCTAACACCGGCAATCTCTCCCTTGTGCAGCCTGTGTTTGTAAGGACTTGTGCCTTCTGGGCTTCTCCTGGATGAAAAGGCAAGTCTTGTGAGCATTTCGTAATGATACGAATTACCTGTCCCTGGCATAAGACTTGACCACATCATATCCCTTTGTACTCTCCCTGGAAGTACTGCTAGTTGGCCCCAAGGGGGAACTGTGCCCTTGGGGTGCAGTTGCTCTGCAGAGACCTTCTTAACACAACTTCTCTATTCTCACTGTCTGATGCAGCCCTGAAAGCTCCATCCCAGTGCTAATGCTTAGTGTGGGGTGCTTTGTGGCCACAGCCAGCATTTGATGAGAGGCTGGAGGAGCCCTATGGCCCTGTCTTCTGCTTGATGTTCTGACTAAATCCACCCCTGGCTGGCTGAGAGTTCCTGTCTTGGCAAGGCCTGGGGGTGGGGACAGGGGCTGTCCTGTTGTGCCTTCTGCAGGTCTGGAAGCCTTGTTGGTGCTTGAGCAGAGAGGAGCTCAATTCAGATAGACCAAGAAGTCTTCTGAGGCTGAAAGGAACCTGTGGATGGGCCATGCTGGGTAGCTGGTGCTTGCTAAGGTGTGGGTAGTGCACAAGGCTGGGTTACAGGTGCCTCACTGGAGGTGGTGGCAGGAGATTCAGTGCCTGTACTGTCAGGTCTAGCCACATGGGATGCTCCAAAAGACTCTCTGGCCTTCCTATGTGAACTTAGCGTCCCAGATCTCTGTATGGACAAAACTTGCTTGTGTTCAATGCTGCAGCAGAGTGAGAAGACAATGCAGACAGGCTGTCACCTGCAGTCAGCAGCCTGCTGGTTATTCCTCTGTGCTACACGAGCAGCAGCTCTGAATCCTCCTGCTGTGCCAGACCCAAATGCCCTGCTGTGGTGCTGGGACTGGGGCTTGCTGTACTTCAGAGACAGTAGCTGTATCCTCATGATGATACCTCTCTCATCTTTTTGCAGGCCCCAAAGGATGCTGCCTGCGTGCAGTATCCTGAGTGTGCTTGTGTGGGAAAGGATATTTTGGGAGGAGCTCAGGGGCTCTAGACTGGAGTGAGAGCATGGGAGTAGCCCATATCTGGTCATCTCTGGAATGGGAAAATGTGGGACTTTTTACTACATCTGAAATGTAGACCAGGTGTTGGAAACCAGATTGGGATTTCCCATATACCTCTGAGGCCTGTTGTCCTGCTACACCTGTGTAATAATTCTGTCTAGGGGGTCTGGGCCATGCTGAACAGCATTGCCTCAGGCAGTCCCTAAAAGCTGTGGAGTGGGATCGTTTCTGTCTCCAAGACCCTACCATGGTCCAGGATGGGCATCAGCTGGTCTGGCCTGTGCCCTGTGACCCACTCATGCTACAAAGCAGGGGTGAGGGTCTGGGCAGACACCTGCTTCGTACTGCTTCCACAGACAGTGAGGTTTGCACTGTGCTGGAATGGATGTGCAGATGGATCAGGAAGGAAAGAGCTTTCAGGGCTGCTGTCTATGGCCCCTTGGGTGATGTCTGCTGAAGTGACCTGTGACTTGCCTCATGCATGTGGTCTGGGCTTTGCAAGATGCTGGGAAGAGCCAAGGTGCCCAGGGCATCACTGAGGCATCCCAGACAGTCATGAGAAGATGGCAATGGGTGTCCAATCCCAAAGTCTCTCCCAGCTCTCTTTCTGTATTGGGAGCTGTTGCTGCAGCCCAAGAGAAGCACAATAAAGATGGGAGGAATCCGTGTCTCAACAGGGTCAGAATAGGGAGGGCAGAGATGGGCTGTGCATGATTCAAGTCTGTTGCCATAGCACCTCTCCCAAACACCTTTGTTTTGTACTGAGATTTGCCCTTGTGCTTTGAGGGAGCCCTGAGAATCTCCCTGAGTAGAGTGCTGTGAACTTTCTGGGATGCCTTGTCCAGGCCTGGGAGTATGGAGTATGACTGGGTGCTAAGTGCCCTGGCTGATTGGGAGTTATATCTCATGGGTATACTACTTTAGAGATGTAGAAGATGTATACTACCTGGAGATGAAGAAGCCTGGCTTTTCCAGCTGGGAACAGCACCTGTCCTGCCCAACTCTCCTCCGGCTCCCTAGTGGGCTGCAGAGAGCTCTGCCCTGTCACCCATGTGGGGAGGGTACCCACAACCTCCCATGTCCCATGTGAGACAGCAGGAGTTTGTGGTTGAGCTAATGGAAAGTGCCTCTGCTGGGCTTTGCTCTGTTATCATGTGCCTCTGCTAATTCGGACTTCAGGGACTGCGGTACCAAGGCAGAGGGGTATTGCTCTCCTCCCTCCCTGGGCCCTGGGGCACAACTGAGTGCCTGGAATTGGATCCCCCTGTCCAAAATGGGCTGCCTTCCCTTTTTTAGCTGTTCCTTGAGCTGTGAATTCCTTGCTCCTGGCAGCTTGACAAGCTGGGAACAAGGCTTAAGCACGTGGGAGAGCTGGGCCCACCAGGTGCAGTGGGAGTGTGGCAGCCTTAACTCTTCCCAGGCTTGCTGGCAGCTGTGTCAGGGCATGGCAACAGCAGGTTGCCTGTGGTCTGTGACATGGGCTCCTGTGAAGCAGTGCATTCTCAGTGTGCTCTTGGCCAGATGAGCAGGGCAGGAGAGGAGTTATGGGCACTCTGGGTATTCCAAAGGGGATTTGGGGGATGGACGTTAGGTGAAGTGTGGCTGCCAGAGGCAGCAGGAGTCATGCTGGGCTTGATTGGTTCCTGCAGATCCAAGCACATCCAGCCACATGCTTTATGGCTGTGGCAGCTAATGTGTTACTGCAACTTGGCACACACATTCCTCCCTTGTTCCCACATCTGGAATGCCAGTCTCTCAGGCCAGTGTTGGCCCAGCACAGAGCCCTTTTCCTGGTGCTCAGGTCCTCTGGCGATGCTGTCCTTGGGCAGGTGCAGAGCTCTGATGCTCCTTGCAGGACCATGCTGGCTGTAGTGAACACATGGGGTCCTTTGGAAGCATTTACCTCATGCCCATCTCCTGCCAGTGGATTGGCAAATAGATGCTTCCTACGGTGAGGTTCTCCTGGCCTCTGCTTCAGGAGATGTGTGGAGACATTCCTCAAGGCCTGCCAAAGCTTCTTGGTTTGGGCCTCTCTGGTGTCCAGGTTTGCCTTTAGTCACTTCTCCCCTGTCACTTCCAGTGTACAACTGCTTTTGAGACAGTTCTCAGCTTGTTCTTGGTTATGTGTTTCCTGCCTTAAGGGGGGTGGTGTGTGTTCCTGACAGGAGACTATATGCCTTTATGTTTGTCCCTGCAAGGGCTGCTTTTGCCTGGTGTGTCCCTAAAAGAGGCTATTCTCTTCTTAGACATTTTGGGGACTTCTGGGGAGTGGAACGGTTGCTTTGTCCCCTGGTATGTTGTAGGGAAGGCTCTCAGGAGACCTCTGTGGCCCTGGGCCAGCATCCAAAGTTTATGTGCAGCTCTCTTTAGCTCTCCTCATGTTTGTGCAAGCAGCTCTTCTCTGCTCCCCTGGCTCTGCTCTATGTGCTGGCAGCAGGCTGTGAGGGGTATGGTTTGGCAAGGGCATGATGCAACCTACAGAGCCTCATATGGTCTCATGGGCTGCTCCGAGCTGTCACAATCTCTCCTTTTGCAGGATGCCCTGAAACCTGCGTTCACTGTCACCAACCTGCCGGGAACAACATCCATCCAGACAGCCCCAACCACCTCGACCTCCATGCAGGTCAGCAGTGGTCCGTCATTCCCCATCACTAATTACCTGGCGCCAGTGTCTGCCAGCATCAGCCCCAATGCCGTCACCAGTGCCAACGGGACAGTGCTGAAGACTACTGGAGCCAGTGCAGTGACATCTGGGGGCCTCATGCCAGTACCCACTGGCTTCACTCTCATGTCAGGTCAGTGCCTTTAGGGACTGAGGACTGCCTCCATCTATCTCTGCACCTGGAGTGTGTTGCTGTTCTCTCCAGGGGAGAGGAGACATAGTGACAGAAAGGAAGCAGAGTGGTTGTTGCTATAAGATGAGCCCAACTGTGATTCCGTGCTCAAACCCAGCCAGGCCAGTGGCTGGAGAAGGGTCATGTAGTGACCATTTCTTTAGAGTGCTACCAGCTGGCCCTGCTGCTGGGAGGTGGCAGGGAGCTGAGCTGGGACCCTGGGGCAGCACCGAGAAGCCTGGAGGGAGTGAAAAGAGCTGGTGGTGACGAAGCGTTTCTTTCTCCCTCCTTTCGGCAGGTGCTTCCCTTTCTCCGGGGACCCCTACCATTCCTCTCACTCAGTTACAGCCGCATTCCCTGGCTCTTTCCAGCCAGCAGGGCCAGCTGGTCATGGGTACAGCTGGACAGCTGCAGCAGGCACAGCAGACAGTCTTCCACTTCCCTGCCAGAGCTGGAAGGCATATTGTGTCGCTGACAGGTCAGCACTTGCTTCTCCTCCTCTTGTTAGAGATGGGGGGATGGAGGTGTCTGTGGGGTTCTGGGCCTGGCCACAGAGCTGACCCCTGAGTGTGGGAGCACAGAGGAGGCAGAGCACAGGGGACCCTGGCTGTGGCTGCTGGGAAGAGATGGGAAGACAGGGCAGAAAATGCTTGACATAAGCAGGTCCAGCATCCTGGGGGATGCAGAGCAAGAGAAGCAGTGGATTTTCTGTCTCATGCCCCAGGGCTTGGCCTATGGCTAACAAATGCAGCCGAGACAGGTCCCTAGTGCAGCTATGCTGAGGATGAACTGTGCTGCTAGAACTGATGGAGGGATAGCACAGGGGCTGAGGTGCCCAGTGGTTGTTTATTGAGTGCTGGCATTTGGCTCTGAGCAGCTGCCCTTGCTTCTGTGTTTGTATCTGCAGTCAGCCACTGAACCACAGTGCAGAGGATAGGTTAGGGGAGACCCAGAGCTCCCAGAGTAATGGTGCTGCTCTGCTACCTTGTGTGCACAGTCCTTTGTAGGAATTTCTTCTTCTTCTCAGTTAAGGCTCTCCAGGTGTTTGTTCCTGGGCTGGACATGTTCCTGGATGGAGTTTCAGAGTAGGGCTGGTCTCTCCTTTGCAGTGGCATCCATCATCTGAAGACCAGCACTGAGTGACACAGTATTTCTTGTTTCCTGCCTGTTTGTGCCTAAGTCTGTGACTCTGGTAACTTCTGTGCTTTCTTGGAATGCTTAAGGCTTCTGGGGGCCTGGGCAGACAGCAGATTCCTATTCAAAGGAACTGGACTTCCCCTATGATCTGGAGGAGGAGAATAACTGATGTGTGTCTCTGGGGTGTGATGCGTGGGGAAATGCCCAGTCTGACCAAGCTGGCCAGTGATTCTTGCTCTCTGGCATCCCTTGCTCTTCCCTCTGGAGGCAGGACCTCAGCCTTCGGAGACCTTTCTGTGCCGACCTGTGTTTCTGGATCTGAAGTGCTTTGCAGGGAGTGGTCTGGGACAGAGGCTGTGTGGCCTGCAGCTCTGGGATGCACACCTTGAGACCAGCTGTTCTCTAATCCCTCTGGAGGACACTGTAATGTCCTTAAGGTCACAAGAGGAGTGAGAGCTGCACTCTGAGTGACCTGTGGAGGATGGAGCTGGGCTCCAGAGTGTGAAGGCAGCAGAGCCCGGCTGGTGAGGGCATTTGGGCTCTTGTGATTCCTCTCGGTGCAGCAAGGTGATCCTTGCAGAGCTGACTCCTCTCTGGGGAGGAAAGGCTGGGCCCTCCCAACATCTATTCTGTGTCTTGGTGGAACCAGGAGTGGCAAGGAGGATCCGGATGTTCCTGAACGATGGCTGGGAGTTGCGCAAAAGCTGTTGTGGCCTTTTCTTCACTCTTGGAGCTTTGTAGGCCAGTTAACCCCTTCTTGGCCCATGTGCCAGGAAAGAACAGGTTTTGGTCTCTGGTTTCTGCCACACACTGCTTCTGTGTAGCCTCCCCCAGTGCAGCACAGAGCAGTGCTGTGGAGCTGTGTGCAGCCAGAGAACGACTAGGGGGCTTTCACATGGCCCAGAGGGCCTTTATCTCTGTGGAGCCGCAGGCTGACAGGCTCCTCTCTCTCCCCAGGTGGTACCATGGCTCAGCAGGTTCCAGTCCAGGCAATCCAGGTGCACCAGGCACCACAGCAAACGTCTCCCTCTAGTGACAGCAGCACTGACCTTACCCAGACCTCTTCCAGCGGAACAGGTATTGGTAACCACCTTCTGTCTGCCTTCCTAACCACTGCTGAAAACAACCCACAGGCCTCATGCCTGCTCCTTGGCCAGTTTCCTTCTTCAGGCCAACTCTATCCAAGGCTTTCTGACAGTTTCCCAGGCGTATTGATCCCTGTGGCCAGGTCCTGTGCTACGCTGTATCCTGTGCTGGACATAGGGTACCATACAGGAGATTTCAGAGCCTCTCCAGATACATAATCTGCTCTCAGTTGCAGCATGGTGCTGGGAACAGGTTGCTGAGTTTTCAGCGCATTTCTTAGTGAAACAGCATTGCCTCTAGCACAGAGCATCAGCTCACATCGGCTTGAGACTTTTACTGTCTATGCAGAAGACACCTCTTTGTCAGCAAAATCTGAGGTCAGGTGCCTGGATGCAGGCTGAATTTAGTTCAACAGCTCTATTAAAGTTTCATCGGGGAATTGAGATAGAAGTTGAATTTAGTCATGGGATGTTTGGCTACCATGTTTTCCTGCCCCATCATACTCATGAAAGGAGAGGTTTGAGCTCTCCTGCTTGATCTCTGGGGCTTTTGCCCAAGAGCTTGGAAGACAAAGATGTGATCTGAAGGAAGAGATGGTAAAGATGGGTATCTCCATGCACCATGATTCAGCACAGCATGCCCGGGGTAGCTGGGCTGGGGGTGCTGAGCAGGCAGGTGAGCATGGCAAGTTCCTTTTGTGTGCTTATAAGTGGTCTGTCCTGGTGGCAGTGACCCTCCCAGCGACCATCATGACATCGTCTGTGCCAACCACTGTGGGCGGCCACATGATGTACCCCAGTCCGCATGCGGTGATGTACGCGCCCACCTCCGGCCTGGCTGACGGCGGGCTCGCAGTGCTCAACGCTTTCCCGCAGGCACCCTCAGCAATGCAGGTGTCCCACGGCCAAGTCCAGGATCAGGGTAAGGCAGCTGTCCAGGTCAGTGTTCCCTGAGAGTGCACTGACACCCTGGTTTTTCTTGTCCCACATGTGTTATGCTGTATGTTAATCACAAAGTGCTTCCTTCGCAGCAGTCCTGATGGCTGCACAAAGGCCTGGCGAGGGTGATGCTCGATGTGTGTTTTTAGGTTCTTGCTGTTCTCTTGCACAAAGGATTGCATGAGCTGTTGATGGGTAAAAAGGAGGGGTGAGGGTTGCTGGAATGAGCAGCATGTGGGGCAGGCAGCACAGGGAGCCAGGAGGCTCTGGAGAGGATATGTGCTTGCATGAGGGGGCAAAGTAGCATGAATCCATGCAGGCAAGACTTGGATTGAGGCCTTGTGCCTGCTTCTCCCAGCATTTGGAAAACTAGTGCATGTGGCTTTCTTCTGGAATGTCTCCATGTGTGCAAATAGGCAGCTTTGTCTTTGAGTGCTCCACAGAGCTCAGAGAAAGGATCCATGGGGGAGCACTTCTTAAAGGACAGTGTTATTTGTGCTTCTCTCTGTGGCAGGTGGTGTCCCCCAAGTGTTCCTGACAGCCCCATCGGGCACGGTTCAGATCCCAGTCTCAGCTGTCCAGCTTCACCAGGTAGGCACAGAGTAGTACTTGCAGGTGTTCAGGACTTATTCTTGCTCTTCTACCTGCACATCCTTTGTGTGTCTGTGCAGACCTGGCTGGGTAGGATCAGTCCTCAGGTATGGGAATGCGCTCTGTGCCATCCACCCTTGGGCAAGGGAGTCTTGTCCTCCTTGGACTGGTGCCTGGGAAGGACAGTGCCCCCTGGCTGCTGGCACACATGGTCTCAGGGTGTGCTGTCCCCCAGTGGTTCCTCCTCCCTTCTCTCTCTAGATGGCTGTCATTGGGCAGCAGAGCAGCAGTGGCAGCAGCCTGACAGAACTGCAGGTGGTCAACTTGGACACCTCACACAGCGTCAAGAGTGACTGAGAGGCCTCTGCTGCCAGCCTTCTGTTTCTGGCTTGTCCTGCCAGTGTGGGGGCTGGCAGCAACTCCTCGTACAGACTGCACCAGTTATTTATTGTTGCCTTTTCACGTTTCCTTCATCCACACATGCACACACACACGCACTCTCCCACCCCCCCACACACAGGCATGCGCATGGGGCTGCAGAACCCACCTGGGGTGGAGCCATGCTGGGGCCGTGCAGGGTTTGGGGCATTTGGATACTGCAATAGCTGTGCTTGTATCATGCCAGCCAAAGAAATTTGTCTTTTGAGGGGAGGATTACTCTGCAGTGTAAATAAATACTGCAGGCCATTCCCAGCTGGAGGCTCTGGCTTCTTCTGGGTGCTCTGAGTCACCTTGCCCATGAGTATTTACTCTGTGTGGGGCTCAGCTTAGACCCAGAGCCATTGTGCAGGTGCAGCTTGGAGCAGAGTGGGTTGTGGCTGTGCTGCCGGCCTCAGCAATGTGCCTTTGTGGGGGTGACAGGTCCTGGCCACAGCAGCTCACCCTGGGCTCTGGACAGGAGAGAGGGGCCAGCTTGCATGTGCATCTCTGGGACTGCATGCCCTCTCCCTGGAGGGCAGGGCACAGCCTGTGGCATATGGCCCTGTCCTCCTCATATGCACTACAGTGAGCCCTCTGCCTTCAGTGCCTCCTTGCTGGGCTGCCTGCAGATTTTCAGCCTCACTGGCCCTGCCCCAGTGCCTGCCCTTGCACAGGTGAGGTGGTGAGATAGATGCCCAGAAACATAAAGATGCCCTGGAGACCTCCTCAGGGGCCCTCTGCTCTGCTCAGCCCCACACTCTTAGCCCTCGCACTGCTTCTGGACTCCATACACCCAGGGGAACGTGGCTGGGTCTTTTGTACATCCCCCTGCAGCTCCAGCCAGCACTTTCTAAATTTCTGTGTCTGATATAACGTGGAGAAACAGCTCAAATGTCAAAAGGGAAGAGCCCCTGGGGCACTGAGCTGCTGGGCAGGTGGCAGGCTCTTTTCTGAGCACCGGGGTGACCTGCAGGCCATCCTGGGCTGTGGGGGAGGAACTGTGATGGCTGTACAGGCTCAGCAAGGCTGGGGGAGAAGGGCTGGGGCATGCTTGGTCCTGCATGGGAATTGCTGTGAATGGCTCTGCTACCTAGCCCTGTCCCTGGAGGGGGAGTGAGCAAGTGAGAGAAGCTGCTGAATCCTTAAGGGAAGAAGCAGCTACTGTAACTTTTTTTTTTTTTAAGTTAAAGACAAAAGAAGCCTTGGAGAGAAAAAGAAAAAGAAAAAAAAAGAAAATTACTTTATTTTTCTAAGTGTTAAACTCAGTATTTATGTAATTCTTTAAGGAATAAAAGTTTGGCTCCTGTACAGTTTTAATGGGGT
>VXAX01007951.1:1417-22507 GCA_013399835.1 Leptocoma aspasia
GGCCTGGCCGCCGCCAGCCCCGCCAAGGTCAGCGGGGCGCGGGCCAGGCCGGGACGCGGCTGTCGGCGGCGGGGAGGGCGAGCTGCGGCTCTCGGGGCAGCCCAGGCCAGGCCAGGCCAGGCCGCTGCTCGGCGGCTGCTGCTGGGACGGAGCGGAGCCGCCGCCGTGGCCTTGCCGGGCAGAGCCGCGGTGGGCCGGGGGCTGCCGTGGGGCTGTCCCGGTGCCGCCCGCTTCCGCACGGGCAGGGCTGGGACGGAGCCGCCGGGAGCGGGCTCGGGGAGCTCAGACAGCTCACGGGAAAGGGCCTGCGCAGCTGGGCTGAGCCGGGGAGCTCCAGAAATAGAAAAGTTGCGCTGTTGAAAGCGGGAGGGGGCGGGTAGGGTTACGTTTGAACGCTGTGCTTCCTGTACTCTAGCCCGAGTAGCGAGAGTGAAGGAACCGGGGGGTGTCTGCGGGCACTGCTGCTCACCGCGGGCTCAGCTCCCTGGCTGCTCTGGTGTCTCAGCTCTCTCCATCCAGACGGATTGCAGGATCGGGTCCACTGCTAACTCAACTGCAGTAATCAGAATTGCTCTCGTGATTACAATCTGCAGGGAGAAAGACTTGATTTGTTTTAAAGTGTGTTTTGTCATGAAAGGGACTGGAACAGACTGTTGGATATTCCACATTATATTCCGTGCAGAAAACTGCTGCTCCAGGGACCAGAAAGCAATAGTCTTTGCTGCATCTACTCCTATCTCGAGTTCAGTTTAGAGTGCTACTACTCTTAGATTTCAGTCACCACAACACTTTTATTCATATTCGTTATAAATTAATCTTTGGTTAAGTCCCGTTTTTCATGTTGGTGGCACTGGGCTAGTTTAACAAGCAAATACTATTCACATGCAGCTGATCTTGCTAGGCTATCTTCTAGCTCTGCAAATATGCTTTTAAACATCATGTGGGTGGACTGTGAATACTGTATAGGATTTCAAATGAGCCCTTGTGTTTAAAAAGGACAGGGAAGAATATCTAATTGTTTTTGCACCTCCTACTTCAAGTGCTGACAGATTTTTCTGTTTGATTCCTTGCTCTCTCTCCAGAGCTGAAGTTTTAGGCACTTAAACTTTGAATTGGGAAAGGGTAGTTGTTGCCTCTGAGTTTACATGCAAGGTGCTGTAACAGCTGCTGAAACCCCGTTTGCTCTTGTAGCTCACATTAGACAGCTAATGTGAGACTTTGTGAGCTGTTCGGTAATCACAGGCAAAACTCAAATTTGTCAAGAGAGAGGTTTTCTTCTCTGGTTCTTCCCCTTTTTGTGTCTAAGTTAAATCTAATTATTGCTATTGTATAACAGAGTCAGTTTAAAGGTAGCAACAACATTCCATGGCCTAGTCCAACACTTGCAGCAGAACTGAAGTTCATGCAAATTCTTTTTTGGCTTGTAGACTATGAAACAACCTCTAGAAATAGTGATATCAGTTTATTGGGCAAACTGGAAGACATGGAAACACCATTAGAGACACTCATTCCTGTGAAATGAAGAGCAAGGAGATTGTTTCCTTGTAAAGGAGAATCGAGGGGAGAGAAGCCTGTATTGGGGTGGTGCCAGAACGAGCCTCAGGTCCTTTGTACTGCTTTGTTACTTTGGAAGAATTAATTGGCCTCTATTTTTGGAGCTCTGTCTCTGTAGATGGGTGACAAGAGCATGCTCACACCCCAGAGCACGACCACCATGATTAAAGCAGGACAGGAGTCTGACAATCCCTTTCAGTGGGCTCTCAGCAGAATCTTTTCCCAGCAAGCTGGTACAAAAGTCAACAATGAGAGGTTTATCCTGGAGTTCAGACTTTACCTACAGGTGGTTCTCACCATTATATCCAAGCCTGTGCAGGATGTGGCATTCCTTAAATATGAAATCCTGATGGTTATAATCTTGTGTGCTACAGTATTTGCCCAATACTCTGAAGAGGACACAGCTACAAGTAATATCCATTAGATCAGGAAACAGATGAATGCTTACTAACTTCATATTTTACTAGAAGATTACAAAACTCTTATTTTTCTCCCTTCTCCTCAGCTTTAAACACATTCTGCTGAGATTTGTCTGGGAGGAGTTCCTCTGTCTGTCAAATCTGCTATGCCACCTTTCACCCCCTCATGGCCCCCCCCTTTATACTGCTACAAGTAGAATGTTATTTGTTAGGTTTCAGTATCGTGTCTGTCTCTCATATTGGCTTATAGGCCCCACAAATAATTTCTATAAAGCAGCCTTCTCAGGGGAGGCTTAATATGCTTCTGTTCTTGCTTTTCTAGTTCAATTGCACCTAGATAGTTGAGTTTTTAGAATCTCTTTTAAAACAATAATCAGATATAAAATAAAACCTCATTTTCCAATATATCCCATGCTTGATATCTTTTTTCAGCATGCTCATAAACCAGAATGCAGTGGCCGAGTACTTAATGTCACGTGTGATAACTTGAATTTAAAGCAGAGTCCTTGCCATGCTATTTCAAGCTTCATTTAAAAGCTGAGGAGAACTGAGAATCTTACTTTATGGGCTCATCTTTTACTTTAATTCTTGGAGTGAGTTAGTGATGATTTGAAAGAAATACAAGTCATAAAAACAGCTTTCTCCTTCCTGTTTAGGATTAAACTGTTTCAGCTTTTGTTTTGACTGGACTTTGAGCCAGTGAATGAAAAACACAGAAGAGGAAGTACAGAAAAAAAAAAGAGAGGCAGGTAGAAGTGAGGGTAACTTGAGACTGCAGAATACAGGAAGTACACGTATGCAGAGAGAAGGACTTTGAAAGGAGCTGGTGGTGAGTCAGGAAGCAGTCATTGCAGTTTGTCTCTTCCCCATTTTTGAAGAGCAGTAGCTGTAGGCTTTTGTTTGCCAGTTAAACATCAGGGTGGTCTCTGGCAGTCACACTGGATCGCAGCACTTGCACATTGAGTATCTTCAGCCGGGATCCGCTGCGTCTCTGCAACGTGAGCTGGGTACATGCAGCTCTGATAGATGGTACTGAGACGCCTCTTTCTCATGTATTATTGTGAAATACTGAACACTGCTTTTCTCCCCCCTCCCCCTTCCTCTTCTGCCCACTAGATTAAGGAACAATGGCATTTGTGAAGAGCGGATGGCTGCTCCGGCAAAGTAAGTCATGGGTCTTTCTTTTCCTTCTCTCCCTGTTCACTGGGATTTCTTCAGAAAATATCAGAGCAGCTTAGTAATTCCCAGGTTTTCTTAAAACAAGCCTCTAGTTCTGTGGGTTGTTTTTATTGGTTTTTCTTTCCTTTTTACTTCTCGGACATGTCACATAATGACGTGTCATGACGGCATTCCCATGTGACCTTTGGGTACTCCAGTGACAAACAGGATACAAACATATCTGAGGTGTCTGACTGGCATTCAGCTTCAGATGCTGCTCTGTAATTAGTGCTGTGTAAGTGGGGACTTGGAAACTTTACCTGACACCCCAACTTAGTGTCTTTCAATTAATCATGCCCTCTGCTTGTTCCTGCAGCAAGTTAGAACTCAAGTGTCAGGTCATGCACTTAAAACCAGTTTTGCTTTGAGTCCTAGATAAAATATGGCACCCAATTCTGTAATGTTCCCAAGTGGGGATGTTGTAATACAGGATTTTGCTTGGCACTTTGGAATGTTGTCTGGGGCAACTGTGAAGGATTTCTTGGTTTATTTTTTATTAACTTTAGGACAGAAATATTTCCCGATATGTGCCCTCAAAAGTGACTGTCTGATTTTTAAGGTACTATTTTACGGCGTTGGAAGAAGAACTGGTTTGATCTGTGGTCTGATGGCCGCTTAATATTCTATGATGATCAAAATCGCCATGATCTAGAAGATAAAATCCACATGCGAATCCACTGCATCAACCTCAGAGTGGGGAATGAATGTCGAGGTAATAATGAAATCTTCAGCATTTGTGTGTCCAGATCCAGAGATATCCACAGATTTACAACTTCAGTGCCTGTCCTGCATACCACGTACAGCACTACTGCAGATGTCAACATGTCCAAAATGCGTGCAACTTCACTGTTCTTGAATCCCCCACCTTCCAAAAAAACTCAACCCCACCAACTCCTAAATTGCTTTAGAGATACCCAGGGTGTGATAGGTTAGGTTAGGTTTTGATACTTCCTGTTAAAACTCAGTGGGGACAGTTGTCAGGTTTTTTTTGGTTGGTCCCCACACGGCTGGGAACCTGCCACCTGGGCCCTTTGGAGGCAGTTCCCCTGTGAGTTCTTTGCTGAGGATGAAGAACAAGCAGGACTCTCTGTTTTTTGGTCTTCAGGCTGTTGTTTATTTTTTTCTTATCTTAAGTTCAGTACGCTGTCTGCACACCAGACTGAGCGTACAAGAAACAAGGTACAAAATGGACCCTGAGCACTCAAAACCAAGGCTTTTAAAGCTAATCAGTCCAATTACCTTCTAACACGTATCTTGTTTTTACTTTACTACCAATAACTTCTACTAATCTACTCATGTAGCACTTATGCCACTGCTTTCTCTAGCCAATAACCTTGTGTCACTAACACTACAGAAAATGGAGCAGAAGAACAAGAAGGAGAGGAGACAACACCCAAAATCCTCCATCTTGTCCCCTATTTACTCTCATATTAAAATCCTAAAACCCTAAATTCTTCACCCTGTGATAGACTACTACTACTACTACATACTACTGCCTAGTTCACATCTGTATGCTCCAACTCCCAAAACCTTGGCAATTTTTTCCCTGGGACAGAGGTTAAAAGCAGTGTTCTGCTGAGGACCAGGACTTTCTAAAACTGTCAGAAAAGCATTCTCTGTACCCTGGATTCCAACAGACAGTATACCATGCATGCAGGAGGATAGGATGTTCCCAGCAGGACTGTGTGTCTGATACAGAGTGTTCCTGGTGTAACCACAGTGCTGGCTGGACAGAGAGGCAGGGCTAGAAATGGGAAACCTCAGCAGATGTTATTTCTAAGTTCACTTCTAGCATTTGTTAGTGCTCCACTGGGTGCTGACACAAGGGAAGGACACAAGTGCTGGAGAGTACCTATTGCTAAGTATGGATTGGTTCTGCTGTGAGACACTTGCATTTCGTAGGAAAGGTGTTCAGAGCTGCTTACTTTCAGGACACTCTGAAGAGTAAGACCAGGTTATTTCCTTCTGGGACGCATTCTGATGCCATGGAAGGCAGCTACAACTGGCCATAGTTTATTTTGTCCAGACTTGCATAAACTGAGTTCCTTCTTGTACGTGTGATCATGTAATGCTGTTTATACTTCGTAACTCATCTCTGTTTTTCTCCCTCAGATTTCCAGCCTCCAGAGGGGAAGCAGAGAGACTGTTTACTGCAGATTGTTTGCCGTGATGGGAAGACAGTCAACCTCTGTGCAGAGAGTGCAGATGACTGCCTGTAAGACAGCCAGAGAATAAGGGTTTTACTGCTTCTCCCTCTTTTATCCCTCTTTATCCCTCTCCCTAGTTATTTTCCTCCCTTCTAACTTCCAGAGATACGTTTCAAGAAAATTTTCAAGCAAATAAAAGCAGGTTTTCAGTGACAAAAAACCCAATAGCTCTCCTAGAAGTTGTCTAGCTCATGCAAACATGTTAAATCACTGAAAACACTGAAGGTTGAGGAGGAGTAGAAGAATCTGATTGATATGATTAATGCAAGACTTGTTAAACAGATTTTTTTAAACTTCTGCCATTCTTTAAGAGCACATGATGTGGCATTAGCCCAAGGACATCCCAGTAGCAATAGGAGGAATATTCCATTATTGTGAACTCTCAGCTGAGCTGGGCTGTGTAGTTAGATAACTTCTGGGATCACTGTTTGCCAAGAAGTGTGGTCCATGGAGCATGCTCCCAGCCCGTGGCAGGGGAGGAGCTGGGTGAGGTGTACCTGCCTCCTGGGAGCTGCAGGAGCAGCAAGGTCCCTGCTCCAATCAGCACAGATGAATGTTCTGCTGGGGTGCATCTCTTCCTATTACCTCATCCTAAGCTGTATATTTCCTACCTGCTGTGCTTGCAGTGAGGACCTCCAAAACTGCATCCATTTCTCCTCTTGTTCCTCCTCGTTCTTTCTCAGCTCTGCAAAGAAAGTAATTATTTCTTAGTCTTGGTGTAACACTTTTGTGTGTTCATTTGAGTCTCATGAGGCTTTGACACATGCAGTATCTTAAACTCTGCTCCTGCAGTACCTCTAGTTGCTAACCTTGTTTGTTTCATTGACCTGAAAGAAAAATGTGGCATTAATTTTTATCAGTGTTCCACTAACCAGTGGTTTTTTTTTTGTTTTTTTTTTTTTGCAGGGCATGGAAAATTGCTCTCCAGGATGCCAGAACAAACACAGTGAGTGTCCTACCTAGACTTCATACTGATAGAGAAGCAGCACATCAGTGTTATGTGTGGTCCAGCAGTTTGGTTCTGAAATCATGTTCCATACTTCTCTGCTAGAGAAAAAGAGGGTCCATGAGCATGATAGTAAAGCCTTGTGAGTGGGGAGAAGAATGATTCTCTGGATCACAAACACATCCTTGTAGCCAAGTCGAGCCAGATACATGCTGTGTGGAAAATGATTTCTCTGGTGTAAGTGAATGTTTGGAAAGCTGGTCTGTGGGCACTGAGGCTGTGGGCAGCAAGCAGATCTTCTGCAACCAGGAAAAATGAACTTTTCACTCCTAGTGTTTGTTGCCTCCCAGGTGGGTGCAGTGCTAAAGGAAGCTTACTACATAGCAGCTGTTTGTTGATGTAGATCCATCCCACTGTGGGATGCTTCTTGGCAGAGGCATGGGGAAGAGTGAGATGCTTGGAGGGGAGTGCAGGCATGCTGAGGAGGACTGTATGACCTCTGCATTTCCATGCTAGCTGTGGAGAGAATCAGGAATCATAGAAGCCTCTTTGTGAGTCTTCTGGAGAACTATATCTTTGGGCAGCCACATCCATCCACTTGTGGGTATTGCTAATTCATTTTTCCTTTAGACTGCTTTTCAGAGTACTCTGCAGCACTAACTTTCCTTGGATGATTAGGCTGAACCAACCCAGGGTGTTTCTGTTTCAGAGGAAATGCTGTGTTTTGTAGAAGCTTATCTCAGTTTCTGATGGGTCACATTAACATTGCCACTGTACTGGGGCATCTGTCAGATGACATAACTTAGATTTGTAGATACCCAGAGCAAACACTTGTCATGGCAAAACTACCCCAGACACGATTGACTCTGACTGCAGCCATGCTACACTGCCTGTGGCCTTAAATGAGAAGTGAAGGATTTGTCCTCATGCAGAGGACACAACACTCATGGTCTGTCTGCTCTAGTTTTAGGGGCTTTATCTTGCCTGTGTGTGAGATGGTGACTCCTGGTTTCAGGAGATGGGAACTGCAGTTTTCATGCCTCTGACAGTGCTGCCAGCCTTGATAGATGGCTCAGAACGTGGCAGTGCTGACCTTGGTCAGCCAAGGCAGACCCCTGCTACTCAAAGTAGAGCTGGTAACCCTCTACATAAGTAGATACATAAATTAACATTTTCCAAAGCTATTAAAGGTGTCCAACGAAGACTTGGACTAACTGGCTAAGTGGATTTGACTCTGTAGGTGCATGACACACTTCTCAAAAATTCCAAGCATCCAGCAGTGCCTCCTAACTTGACTGGAATAGCAGGGTGATCACCTTAGCTTTGAGAACTGCATAATTTACAGGTGTTTGCAGGCTCGTGCATTGCTTGTACAGGGATCCCTGTGGCAGGGCAGAACACATTTACTGCTGAGATGTGAGCAGATTTCTCAGGTGATGGAAATACCACGTCATATAGTATTTTAACAGTGTTTCAAGCAATCCTTAGAATCTTCACCATGAGTTTGACTTGGGATATAACCATATTATGTTCTCAAATGCCATGATTTCATCAGTCCAAGAGATAATACAATATTTGCTGTTCGTTTATTAAAATGTTCCCTTGTGAATTAAAGAATGGGAGCTGGCATTTGCCTTGGAAAAGGGAATAAAAGCATCACGGTATATTTTGAATATTAGGGGCAAGAATAAAAGGATAGTGTAAGAAATCTTAATTGTCTTGGAGAACTTATTCTAAATGGACTCAAGTCCTCAAGCACTGAAATACACTAAATGGACACTAAATAGACTCAAGCACCTTTGCCTCAGGTACCACTTTTGGCTACTGCATTTGTCTCCTTTACCTGCTTCTGCAGAACTTGGTGATACCACTCTAGGGTGCCAGGAAGCAGCCAGCTTAGTTGTGAAGGTTTCTTTATCTGGAGACAGAAAATGAACAGGAGGGTAATTTCTAAATCTGAGGCTCTGGAATGCTGGAAGGAGCCAGTGTACTTGCATGTACACATATGCATGTCTGTGGCACACACACAGGGAAAAATTTTATGGCTCCTTTCTGTGGCTGATCAGGAATTTGTATTCTCCCAGGTCTGGCCTCCAGGTACTTTCTTTTTGCAGCCTTTACAAGGTACTCGCTGCTTTCTTAACACTCAGTGTGGCTAAAGGTTACTTTTTCTTGGGGTCATTAAGTTTTAATCCTTAGGCTGCTCTAACTGTCTCTCTGTAGGAGCAGGTGCTAACTGCTCTCTATCCGTGGTGTTTAGGGCTACGTGGGATCTGATGTGATGTATGATGAGACAGCCATTTCCTCGGCGCCTCCTCCCTACACAGCTTATGCCACGCCATCGCCTGAGGTAAGAGTTGCAGTCAGGAGGCATTAACATGAGCAAGGCAGCAGGAGCAGCCTCCTTCAAGCACTCACAAAGTGCTGCATTGTACTCTTACGCTCAGCTTTCAAGCTTTTACAACAGCAGAGAGTAAGGCACTCTCAATCTATTGGTGCTCTTATTTGAGATGGATTTCCCTTGAAAGGGATGAGGCACATTTGGTTGGGAGGTGTATAAAGGGGTGGCTGTTCAGTGAACTTTAAAAATAAAGCTTCTCAGAGACAAGGCAGAATTTATTTGGCTGATCTTCAAATATATCGGTCGTGCAGCTTCTAACATAAGGAGGTGTAACTACAATTTCATGTTGTGCAAGCACTGGAAAAGTGTAAGATCAGGAGTTTTAGAAATGGGGTGTAGTGACTGGAGCCACCACTTTTTTAACACAGAAGGATTTTGTTGTACCAAGATGTCACAGCAACACAGTAACTCTAGTTCCTGGATACACAGTTCTTTTGCAATGAAGGAGCAGCTTTGGGACCAAACCAGGATATGTTGGGGATTTCTGGATGTGCTTAGTGATGTGCACACTATCAAAAACTATCGTTTGGAGCACTATTGCTTGTTGCACTATCTGCTCCAACCTCTCACTCTTGTTAAGAACGAGTTGTGGTGCTGGAAGCTTCCTCTGTGCAACCTTCTCTTTTGGAGAAAAAATTTACTTCTAATACATACAGCTCTAGAGCATTTGTCTTTAATCTGACATTTGCTTGCAGCGTACCCTCTTGGAGGGTTGGTTGGAGTTTTTTGGGATTGGCTGCTGCCTTCCTGGCACTTCTGAGCTCCCCAGACAGCTGTTGTTGGCATGAGGGCAGAGAGGAGAAGCTGGCAGGGCTGCTGTGCCTCTGCCTGATGATCCAGGCCCTGCCTCTGCCGTTGCCTATCCAGGAAAGGAAGAGAGTGAATGCTGCTTAGGAGTGCCTTTTTTTTCAAGCAGCTGTTCTGAATCCATTCCAGGGAGCAGATCTGCTATAGCAGGACAGCCTGGATACTTCAGCAGAACTTTTACTACATTAGAAACGAAGACAAGTTGAACAGTGTGCTTGGTTGGATCCATAGCAAAGTGTACTTGTGTAACAGACCTTTTTAATTTCACCAGGCTTACGGCTACAACTACGATCAGTACAATGGTGCGTATCCCCCGGTGGGCCCTCAGATCTTCTATGCCTCCAACGGACAGGCTTATGCTCTTCCCTATCAGTATCCATACCCAGGTAATCAGCCACATCCTCCACCTTCCCACAGAAGCTATCTGAGTCAATCTTTCTGGCTTTAGCTCTATTAATCACCATCCTTTACCAGCCACCACTCCTGCACACAAAGAAAGAAACCTGACCTGTAACTGGAACCCAGTCCACTCATCCTTTCACAATAAAGGGAGTGCAGTGGAATAGGTATTAAGGGATTTAACTTTCCCAGTGTGATCTCAGCATAGTTACATTGCTTTATAAACTCCTTTTGAGGCATACAGAACTCCTAACTATAGCATGTTTCTTGTATCATGAAAGGTACAAGAGCCAGAAGAAGATGTGATTTTGTGATTCAGTACTCCATATTGGGCATTGATGGAGCTTTTCATTCATCTGCTGCTCTTATACCTAGTTTAATTATTTAAATGCAAGTTTCAAAGGTAAATCCACTCCCAGAACAAGGTTGTAGCTGGTTCCTTCCCCATGTGCTGGAATTGCTGTAAGGCAGCATTTCAGCCACATGAAATCTTCTGTTGTTCTGTTCAGGTTTGTATAGCTTTCAATCTCAAAAACAGGAAGCAAAGAGTAAAATTGTAGGGTGTGCTTTTAATCATAGTCACCTTAATTTAGGGTTAGTTTTGCATAGAGCCCCAATCCTACAGAACTGAGGCTTTAGAGTTGTATGGTGATAAAAATGAGAAAACTAATTGTTTATGATCTGACTCTGCAAACAAGAATCTCTACTGAGAATTTTTTATTTCAGTTTTGAGGGATATTTTGTTTTCCATTTGACATTTTTCAAGTTATTTCATTTGCCTTTTCCATTTTTTGTTACAGGGGAGGTGCATCAGCCTTCAAAGCTTTTAAAGTTTTTCTTAATCTAAGTCACTGAAGTCCTAAGATACAGATGATATATATTCAGACAGAGAACATGCGTTCTGTTGGTTCTGAGAAGCAGTAGCGTTTTAAAAATCCAAGAACTGTTTTTAAAAACTTCCAGCAGGCCTTGGAAAGCAAGCCAAACCCATATGATAACAATGCAGCATCAAACAATAACTCCCCTGAGTGGTTTGCAAGTCCAGTGTGTTAAGATAACTGGTTACTGGTTGGGCATAGTAACCAAGGCTCAATGTTTTCCTTCACCAGGGTCACTGCAACTAAACCTTGGGGTTCAGATTCACCACAGCATCTCACTTAACCCCTGTGCTTTCAGCTCCATTGCTCTTTCTCTGCAGTGACATAATCCTTCTCAGGGGGGAGAGTCCTGCATTGTTGAGAGTCAGTAAAAGCCTTTCCTAGTTGTATTTAGTAGGATTAGTTAAGAATCTGTTACAAAACACCATTGTGGGATTTTGAAGAATATTTAATCTCCCTGAAATGTCTGGAAGAGAAACCAGTACTGTTATGTTTGCTTTGCAGCTAGGAGCTGAATCAGAAAACATGACAGGTGAAGCTTGTACAAGCCTGTTGCAGAGCAAGGTGGCTTCTTGAGCCTGAGGTTAATTTCTTACTACTGGCCAGTTTTCATCTGAACAGAAATGTAGCAGCAGTCACTACCCCACAGATCAGGCCAGGATCTGAAGGCTGAATTGCTATAGGCAGTAAATGTAAATCAGTAAAATAACTGTGCAGTTTCAGACAAATTACTGGCTTGAGACCTGCCAAAGATTTTTTCAGGGTGAGGGGGTAAGAGGGAAGAACTAAACTATTTGCCTTAACTTCAAGGCTGAATCAATTATTAGACCCATTTCTTACATTAAATCCATAAAGTGAATACAAGTAATTCATAAGTTCTTTGCAGAACAATGTTCACTTTTACATTTGTGATGAGTTTTCCTCACAGATATTAAGCTGTTACAAGGCTAGAAGTGTTGCTAGGATTGCCCTTGGATTTAATTAATGTGGAGGCTGAATCCAAAGCAGAAATGTATTCTACCTGTGCAGCTGACAAAATACTAGTATTCATTTGAAGGAGGAAGGCAAAAGAATGGCCTGTTTTGAAATTGCAGTGTATTAAGATACACATTTCTTTTGCCCTCCTCCCAATAACCTGTTATTTCCTAGGACCTTATGGCCAGCCCCCTGCAAACCACGTCATCATTCGAGAGCGTTACCGTGAGAGCGATGGAGACCTCGCACTGGGCATGCTGGCTGGAGCAGCAACTGGAATGGCTCTGGGATCACTATTTTGGGTCTTCTAGATTACCCTTTCCTTTTCTCTGTAGTTCCAAACCCCTTTATTGTGTGCAATAATATATTGGCAATGTTGTTTACTGTTAAACTTGGAAAAATGCAATAGTTATTTTTCGGTAGTGACATCTTAATAACTGATTCTTAACTGTCTTAATGAGAGCTTTAAGGCATCATTTAGTTAAGTGGTTGGAAATGGCATGTGCTGCTCTTGAATTCTGGTCTGATGTTCAGAATCGTAAGGATCAATATGAGCACCAGTGTCATGTGGTAGCAGTAATCTGCTTTAAGAACAGACTGTTATTGTAAACACCATAGGTAAAAAGATTTTTTTTGGAGGGGTCTAAGATCTAGTTCACCATAGGTAAAAAGATTTTTTTGGAGGGGTCTAAGATCTAGTTCAAATAAGAAGTTAACAGAAGTCCTGCATTAGTATACACATACTACTGGGTTTTAAACATTCCCTGGAAAAACAAAGAGCACAGCAGAGATTCCTTGGCATTCCCATGGCATCTGCCGTGCTTGAGGGTTTTTCTTTTGTTTTCAGACTTGACTGCAGATGGTAGTGTGTTTTCTTAGGTGGAGCCCTGTACCTGCCTCTCACACCATCCAGGTGATGTTGCCTCTGAGAATGTATGAGCAAACCACTAAGAAGCAGCAGCACTCCTCAATTCTTTTATTCTCCAAAAAATGTGAACGGCCAGTGGAAAGGAAGAGCGGTGTTTGTTGTTCTAGCTCCCTCTTTGTCTTGGATGACTCTCCTCTGGTCAGATGAAAGTACTGGATCTTTAGCTTTGCAGGTGTCTGCAGAACAGCAGCCTCAGACACTGTACCAGGTGCATTGTTAGGAGCCAGCCATTGTCCAGTGTCTCTGCTCAGTACTGCCATGGCTCTGCAGAGGCTGCAGGAGGAGAAGGAATTGAACAGCCCTCGCTCTGTTGGGCCTGCCAGCCCCTCTGCAGGCAGGAACAGTCAGGAGGGGAGAGACAAGCAGCACAAGTAGACCTTGCACACAGGCACTTTGATATCAGCTGCCTTGCCAGGGCTAGGATAAGATGCCTCTTAGCCACCAAGGTTCCCTGTGCCAGGTTCCTTATTTGCAGCTAACTTTGAGCACAGCTGAGCCTGGGCTTGTTGTATGCACATTTCCCCTTCATGTTCAGCAGGTTTCCTCTTCCCTCCATGACTTGTTGAGAAAAACACTCCAAGGAACCTGTCTGGCTTTGCTTGGATGCGTGGTTTCTCTACACAGTGTGCTGTGGACTGTCCCCTGGAGTGCAGCTGTTTTGTGTGTTACATGGTGTGTTCTAATCCATGCTGAGCTGTGCTTGGCAGGGAAAGAAAGCTCTGAAGAAATGCATGGGCTTTCTTGTTCAGGTAAATGAGGCAGGGTGCCTAAGTTGAGTTCTTATAGTAAGAGGACTTATTTTTATACTTCCACTTTTAGCTTCCTGTGTTTGTATACTGCTTTAGTGTTAAGTCTTACTTATGCTTCCATTTAGAAGAAAGTTAATTTCCTTATGGTTCACAGGGTTTCATGTCAGGAAAGATGAAAATAGATGAGAACTTGCACCCATATAAATTTAGCTGGAGTCCCAATCTTCTCCATTTCATCCTAAAATCTCTTGGCTCTGTCGTAGTTATGTAAGCAGTAGAGGTCCTGGACAAGAGTTTGGGTAGGAGCCAGGAGAAGCACTAGGCTTTCATGAGCCTTAGGGCTAACTCAACCAAGTGGAATCACTGGAAGTAAACAGACAGATGTAATTGTGGCTGCTTTACTAAGAGTGGCCTAATCCAGGGAAGGTAAACTGCTTTCAGGAGGCTGGCTCCGAGCTGTACACCAGTGTGCATGCACGTCCTTTCACAGGTTAACACAAGCTGCACGTGTTCTGCCAGTCAGATGGACTGAAAGGACATTCTGGAGTGCAAAAGAGGACTAAAGTCAAAGTGTCCTATTGCTAGTCCAAACCAAAAGAAATTGCAGTACACTGCTTGAAACTCTCTTAGAGATCTTGAGGTCAGAAAGGGATGGAATGTAAGTGAACAAACATGTCTACCCTTTTAAAAAGCCCTTTAAGAGGTGAATTTGATTACAGGTCTGTGCTGCTCTTTGGTTTGTGCTTTGCAATAGTGACTTCTGCAGAATGCCTCCATCTCTTCTTCTTCTGTGATTCTTAACTTGTAAGGAGTAGGGGAGAATAAAACAATTGGGCATCATATGATTCTTTTGGATTTCCTAATGATTGGGAAAGGATAACAAAAAGTGAATCAGCTGGGTTTTTTGTTTTGGCTTGGGCTTTTTTTTCAGAAGAACTGTTAGTCACAGCAGGGGAACATGTCTTTTGTGTTTTCAGGAGATAACTCTGTCTATGTCCCTGCTTTCTTCAAGTGAAGTATATAAAACAAAGATTGTTGATTGCAAAACATTCCTGGGTTGAAATTCAAAAGAAATTATCTTTTTAAAAGTTCAAATTGAAGTAATTCTCCATTAAGAAAATAACCTTACGCTTCTCAATGGAAAAACACACTACAAATTGAAACCAAAGACTGTAGTTTCGGCTTGGAAATGATAGGCCGCTTTTATGCAATAATCATGAACTATTTTCTATCTTAGAAGCACAGGCATTTAGAAGCCAGAAAGCAAGTGTACAGACCTGTGCTAGAGCATGACATCAAGAGCACAGTTATCTCCCTGCAGGTGCTTGTAGCCCTTCTGATCTCACTGCAGAGACAGAAGTGGCAGCATCCTGGTGCACAAAGCAGCAGCATGGGCATTGCCACCTGAGGTCCCTGGCTGTTGAAGCTCAGACTTGCTTCCTGAAGACATGCCCGTGTCTCCTGTTGCTCAGGAACAGAGCGGAGCTTTGGTCAGATCCACAGTAATGTCTGGTTGGATACACAGTTGTGACTCAATAGCCTTTCTCTGCCCAGCTCTGCACTTCATCTGTCTGCAGTTGGTGTGGATGCTGCTGTGAGCTGAAGGAGGTGGGACTGGGGGCTTGGAGGGAGTGCCATGCCAGGTTCTGCAGACCAGTGAGACCATAGTGATGGGAAGAGGCAGCAGGTGTGGCAAGATAATTTTCAAAGCAGATTGAAATGACTGTTTGTTTCTGAATAGTGAATCATGACTATAATTCCAGTTATATTTGCACAGTACTCAAGCACACATTCCTGCTTTGGGCTCAGTGCTTAAGCTCTCTAAAGCTATGGGAGGTTCACAGGTACCACAGTGCCACTGGTTTTGTGCAGTGTATACTGTCAGGAAAGGATAAATCTGTTGTACGGCAGTGCCAGTCTTTTCAGAATTGAGGAGGTCATGAGTCCACATGTTCATCTGGGGCTTGTTACTTTTGGGCACACAGTTATGGACAGCTGCACAGAGCCAGGCTTCCTGAGAGTGGGGTGGGAATGTTCAACCCTCTGATAAGTCTGACCACATCAGAGAGGACAACCAGGGCCCCCTCCCATATTCTTAGTTACATGTGAAAACATAGCTGTTGGCTCCTTTTGCATGAATTTGAGGGAGAGCCAGTCTCTTCTAGTGCGTGGGTAAAGGCTTATGGACTAGGGGGGAGGGGGTGGCCAGTGTTTCTGTACAGAACAACTGCACTGACTTCCAGCACAGACACGTTCCCCAGTGTTGAAGCACATTCTGAGCAGTGTCTAGGTGGAGCTACCCTGCGTGTCATCCAACACTGGCTTACTTTGGTTGGTTCTTCAGTGAAGATTCAGTAGGTGATGGAACCAGCTGTGCAAATGGAGTAGAGGAGAAGGTTCACACCCATGTTCCTCAGATGTGTTTGAGCTTTTCCTCCTAAGCATAAGACACTGTAAGTCATAGAGGGTAGCATGCAACAAGTTTCCCCTCCAGAACCTTTATGTTCTTGTGTACTCCCTTCTTTACTGCTTTTACTGTATGTCCTCATTCTCATTGTTAATTTATAGCAAATTAACCATACCAATAAAATTAATATTTAGTGTAATTATTTTGTCTTGACATGTTTACTAGCCTTTATTCAACACTTCTCATTTAGCTGGAGTGTAGAGAGCTCAGGCTGTCATACCTTGGGCATCTCAGTTACCATTTAATAAGGGTGATGTAAGGTCTGTGAAATCAGCAGAGTAACTTGACGCTAACATCACTACCAAGATTAGAATTAAGACCTATTTCTTTCTAATGGAGTTGAAGGCTTTGACTCAGAAGTGCTTAATCTTGGATATATGCAATACTGATCCAGATTTACCATTTGACATTGTGTTATCAACAGATTTGTACTGTTTAGTGTTAGACTAAGCTGCTTGGAGCACAGATGTTGCTCTGGGCAAAAAGCTACTGGTTGCTGTATTGGTATTTCCTGTTTATGAATTGCTTCAGAGCAGTTGGGTACAATCAATAAGTTTGCTTTGACAAAGACACTAAATGACCACAGCTAGCTCTGCCTCCTAAAGGCAGACAATCTTGCATGTTTGCTGGCAATTAAACTTCTAGTCCAAAGGAGCACAGTACGTTTTGTAAAACAGTATCCCTGCTTTGTGCACATTTTGTTTTTACTACTGAGGGGTGGTGGGCTTTTAGCCTCTAAACTGGGGAAGGAATGAAAACAAAACTGCTATTTCAACCCATCAGCTAATGTCAGAGTATGCACTGCTTTTCTCCACAGCATGCTATGTTGACTGTGCTTGTTTTGTCAGTCAGCAGTTCCATATGATGGATTTACTAGGCTAAGCAGCACATCATGTATACTTAACCCTACCCACCCAAGCCCACTTGTACTGAAATTCTCTGCACCAGAACAAGTTAGGGAACTAGGTTTGCTGTGCAAGGCTTAGCAGCTCCACACCTTCCTGAGCTTCCAACAGCTTAGAGAAGGGGCTTTGCTCCTGCGTTTTCTCTCCTCTTTGTGGTTGCAAAATACAGCTGCCATAATTAACTGAGGTGGTATTCCTAGAAGTACCTGTCTTTGTCCCTGTCTCCTGTTGCAGTTCTACTGCACTGCATTGCAGTGAACTCAATGTCCCCTGAAGTTCAGTGGAGCTCAGAGTGTCCCCCCAACCCCGTATGCTGGGAGCAGTCACTAACCACAAACCAGAGCTGGCTGGCACAGACCCAGATGGTTTGAAACCTCCCACATGCCACAGAGCATCTCACTGGGTTTCAGAGTTTTTGAGGCATCTCTAAAAGACTCACAGGGCACATAAAAACCCCAGTGTATCTGTATTAATAATTTCTATGTGATGGTTTTTAAGGTGCAGGTTGGGAGAGTTTCAGACCAACAATGCTGAGCTTAACCTGACTGACTGTGGTGGATGCAATACTGATTACACCCAATCCTCCATGTACTTTATGTACCAAAACTAGCCATGCATTTTGCAAAGCATGACAGGTAAAGTCAAAAAGAGCGACCCCTGATAAGCTCCCCCTGAGCTTTCTGGGACCAGTTGCATGGGGGCTGAGGTGAGCTTACCCCAAACAGCAGCTGCATCTTGCCCCATCCATCAGCTGTGCCCCTGGGTGCTCCCAGCTGGGCAGGCCACAGCCACCTCCCAGGTCTGGAGGCCAGCAGAAAGTCCTGTAACTAACTGAGTCTACCCTTCATGACCTCATGGATGATACCACACTGGTCAGGACTGTTGGTCTGTTGGAGGGCAGGAAGGCTCTGCAGAGGGATCTGGACAGTTTGGATCCATGAGCTGCGGCCAACTGCATGAGGTTCAATAAGGTGAAGTGCCAAGTTCTGCTGTTACCCACTGCTGCACTGTAGGCTGGGGACAGTGTGGCTGGAAAGTGACTATAAAAGGCCCTGGGGGTGCTGTCTGACAGCAGCTGAAGGTGAGCCCGGGCGTGCCCAGGTGGCCAAGAAGGCCAGTGGCACCTGGCCTGTGTCAGCAATGGTGTGGCCAGCNCAAGTTCTGCTGTTACCCACTGCTGCACTGTAGGCTGGGGACAGTGTGGCTGGAAAGTGACTATAAAAGGCCCTGGGGGTGCTGTCTGACAGCAGCTGAAGGTGAGCCCAGGCGTGCCCAGGTGGCCAAGAAGGCCAGTGGCACCTGGCCTGTGTCAGCAATGGTGTGGCCAGCAGGACACAGTGCCCATTGCCAGCAGGGCACGATTGTCCCCCAGTGCTCAGCAGTGGTGAGGCCACACCTTGAGTGCTGTGTCCAATTCTGGGCCCCTCAGTTCAGGAAGGACACTGAAGTGCCAGGACCAGTCTAGAGAGGGGAATGGAGCTGGGGAAGGGGCTGGAGCACAGTTCTGAGGAGGAGCGGCTGAGGGAGCGGGGGGTGTTTAGCCTGCAGAAATGGAGGCTCGGGGGGGCCCTTAGGGCTCTCTACGAGGCTGTAGCCAGGTGGGGGCCGGCCCTGCTCTCAGGGAACAAGGGGCAGGATGAGAGAACATCGCCTAAAGCTGTGCTGGAAGTTCAGATTGGACATTAGGAGGAATTTCTTTCCAGAAAGGGTGATTGGACATTGGAGGCGGCGGAGTGCCGGTCCCCGGAGGTGTGGAAGGACACACACAGTTATGGCCGCTTTACAGAGGGCTCCGGCAGCCGCGCTCCCCTCACGCGGCTCCGCCGCCCGTAGATGGCGCCGCGGCCCCGGCGATGGCGGCGCTGGGCCCGGGCCGGCCCTGCCCGGCGAGGCTCCGGGGCGGGGACGGCCACGGGCAGCACATCCCGCAGCCTTTCCAAGCCGCCTGCTGATCAAAAGCAGTTTTTCATGGGAATGCTCAGGCACGCGAGTGTAATGAAAGGCAGTTCCATGCCAGATTTCCGCGCTCAAATCCCTAGCTGCTTCAGCTGAAGGGCTGTTTATGATAAAGTGACGGGGGTTTTTGTCTTGCTGGAGGTGAAGGGGTATTTGGGCTGTCCTGCCTCTTCTGCCAGACCGGCAGATTACAGTCCGAGCCTTGGCCAGCCCCCAGGCTGGAGCTGCCCCCGGACAAACAGGAGCGGCCCCGCGGCGCTGGGAGGATGCTGGCAGGGGCTGCTGGCAGAGCGCAGGAGGTGAACGAAAGCTGGTGATGATCCGGAACCTGGCTTTTCCCTGCCTGTGCTTGAACACGGGAGGATGGGCTAGGAGCCCTGGCCTGGGATTAGGATGCTCTGGGTCAGTTTTCCCAGCTCTGTCACAGGCAGTTTGTGTGATGTTGGGAAAAGCACTTTATGTTGTCACATCTCACTTCTCACTTCCCCAAAAGAGAGACAGTGATGCAAAAAGAACAGACAAGTTCATGAAAAGCTGTAAGCTGTTCCACTCTGTGCATGTACTGAGGACACAGCAGTATCAGCCTGGGCTGACATTTTTAGAGGCCTTTGATATGATCATAAAGAACAACAATTAACAGTGTTTAAATTAGAAACATAGAATACAGAGAGCAAGGGCTGGCAATTCAAGAACAGCACCATGTTTCTTTACACACAGAATATATTACATGAGAGCTGGAAGAGATTTTAACCCTTCCTGATCTAAAGCAGACTCAGTTCCACTACCTTGCAGCACATGCAGGAAACCTAGAAGCCGAAGCCCCAGGATGGTCCATGGTGCACAACCTCCACCTGATGCAGGCAGACAGGGCCAGCAAGACTGAGCATTATTCCAAAGTGGGGAAGGAAAAGTAAAGAAACAGAATTGTCCTTGGACAGATACTTTTAAAAGGAAATGTTAAATTTCAATCCATGTTTCAAGCTCACTTTAGCTATCTAGACAGGAAGGATCAATTTAGAAACTGCCTCCCTTCAATTCACAGCAGCATAAGCAACATCAGCATTTCACTTCTGTTGCCATCTTTCAAACTGCTGCCGAGCACAGCAGATGGAGATGTAACTGCATTGTGCGCATCAGACCATGCATGACTCTGAGTACATTAATTGATGGTCTGGAACTTGAGTCTTTATAGTACTTTATGTGCTTTTGCAATGACTGGCTGACAAAGAAGGGGAAAAGTGAGACACAGTTGTTCTTTAACTACCCTGAAAAATACTAAGGTCGCCATTTCACTACCAGAAATTTCTCCTGATGTGCAAGTTCAGTATAATGCCATGGGATGGCACGTGGCTTGTACTGAACCTGCACATGCAGGCTGATAATCAGAGGCCTGAAGAAAACACATCCAGGAAAAAATCCCTCCCACCAGCACAGGACTGTTTTTCTAGATCTAGAGCAAATCTTAGTCCTTATTTCTCAATCAGCTGCTCAGCATCACAAACCACTTGCAATTTCTGTGTGCCTCAGTTTGTAAATGTGACTTAGCCATCTCCCAGTCCCAAGAAAATTCCTATTCCCAGGATATGATGTGTGTATGGTCTTTCCAGACTGGTTCTGTCCCTTTTTACATCTTCCTCATTAAATCTAGGCAATACTTTCAATCTCAGATTTGGATGGCTGAGAAATAACCAGGAAAAGAACCCTGGCTTCCTATACTCCTCCATAAGTTTTCTGAAAGATGTTCAATTGTCCCAGCATATATTTTTTTTCCAAAACTTTCTTTAAAGATTATTCCCAAACTTCACACCATAGCATCCTGCTGAGTTAAAGCAAAATTATGCATGTACAGACCAGAAGAATCCTCTTGAGTCAATCAATAGCTATATTTCTGACCGTTTTAAAGGCAATTGTTTCAGATGTCGCTATTCCAAACCAGGTTTTGTCCTGATCAATATCTCTGACAGCTGTTCAGATAACCTACCAATGGAACTAATTGCTGATAAAGCTATGCACCTATGCTCAATCAGGCTAGGATGTGTTTTCCTTATGTAATTGCAATAGAAAGCCTCACATGAATTCAACCCATGCATGCAAAGCACAGCTACTTTGTGGGATGGGCATATTTCAGTTTAGCAGAAAAATCTTTTTTGGTGCTTTCTTTGTCCTCACCACAAAAACACAATCCAGAAATATTTCCATTATTTCAGGTCTGTCAGTACGCTAAATTGTAGGCATGGAAATAACTGCATTGACTTGAGTGGTGTGTACTGTGCATCTTGAA
>VXAX01007962.1:0-68438 GCA_013399835.1 Leptocoma aspasia
TTGGCAAGCTTTGCTCCATATCCTTGCACTTCATCCGTCCCATGACTCTTGATTTATTTCCCTTCCACAAATATTTTTTTTATGTTTTCTTAAGTTTGTTTCTTTTCATTCAATTCTCCTCCTTTGTTTTCCTTTATTTTTCTAAATGTAAGTGGAAAAACCTGGAAAATCTGGAATTGTGCCGACTACAATCAAATGGACCGGGCTGAAATGAGGTGTAGTGGAAAGGACCAAAGCTTGCAAAAACTAAGCTGACTGAAGTTGCCAAATCAGGGGAGAACATCAAACAAGGAGACAGCAAGGATAGGAGAAATATTGAATGAAATGAGACTAACTGAGGAAAACTTAAAGTTTTCGGATGTGAAATGTATGAAAAGGTATGATAGGCTAAATAGTGCAGGGATATGGACCAAAGCTTGCTGAATTGATTCTCATTGAAATCTTGAAAACAGTAAAGAAAGCCGTAGAAACACACAGGAAAGGAAATATGATTAAATCTATTACAATATAAAAAAAACCTTAAAAATTGCAAATGGGTTGACCACAGTCAAATGGTCTGGGATTAAATGAGGTGCAGTGAATAGGACCAACATTTGCATAAACTAGCTGACTGAAGTTGCCAAATCATGGGAAAACATCAAACAAAGAGACAGAAAAAACTGGAGAAGAATTGATTGAAATGACTCATACTAAAGGAAAAGTTTAAAAAAAAGTTTTGCCGAAGGGAAAACTATCAAAAAGCATGAGATGCCTTGAAGTGCTGGGCTATGGACCAAAGATTTCCAAATTGATTCTCATTGAAATCTCAAGGTTTCATTTCCTTTGCCTTTCCTTTGCATTCGGCAAAGGGAATGAAATCTTGAAAACAGAAAGAAAGCCTTACAAACACACAGGAAAAAGATATGATCAAATCAAGCACAGTTGAAAAAGAAATCAACAAACAGAGATGCTATTGAACATTATTAATTTTGGGAGATGTGGGCTTACGGTTGCCACCTAATCCTGGATGGGTCAGTGTTTTTATATTTTCTCCAATATCACTACAGATTTTTATGGTGGGTGATTAAGTATGATTTCTGTCTCCATTTGATCATGTGTTTGAACTTAGGAAGCTACCAAGCTGCATGGAGAAATACATGAATTTCTACATGTAATCACTGTTGTAATGCTCAAATCAAGCCAAAATAATACAATAACGTTGTCTTTTTAACTTGCATTACTACTTACACCTCGTATAGAATTGGGCAAAATAACCTCTATCAGTCAAATACATATTAGCTACTTTTACATGCTGTATTATCTTGCTCATCTACTAAATGACTATATAAGTCTCCCAATTGAAGACATTGAGAATTTAAAAAACCCTTTGCATATTTAATTTATATAGCTTGTCACATTTGACTTAAGTTAATGCTAAATTGTGCATATAATTTTTTTTTCTGATTATTCTACATGGACCAGAACCATTCATGGACCAGACACAAGTTCCACCTCTGAAAGACATGAAAACATGTCCTTTGCAATAAACCAGAAGGGTGTGAGAGGAAATAAGCCAGTTTTAAAGTGCAGAATGGATCATCTGGATTTTTAGTTTACCAGCAGCTATCATACAGGCATTCAAAGATACTCACCCATGTAGTGCTCAAAGGCAGAGAAGTGCTTCTGGTATGTAATGACACATCCTGTCCTGTGAAAAATAAAATATTTTTTTTTCAAAACAATACAACAAAGCCAAGGGAGAATGGCAGGGCGGGGGCAGGGGGGGGATGTTCATGAGTTTATGTGAACAAGTGATATTACTCACCTCGCTGGTGTTAATTTTGTCCCTTGTTTCAGTATGGCATTTCAGTTAATTTCTTGATGCATCTGAGAGAGTAAGATAGACAGTAGAATACATATCATAAAAGATCAGAGAGAAGCTGGGAGAAACAGTACAGTAATAATTCTCAGTCACCAGCTGTGGAGGCGAACCATAAGTGATGCAAGGTAATGGAGAAAAACATGTTCCCATTTTTTCAGTGGCAATGTAGTCAGAATTGAAACAACGTACCTGCTGTTTGTATTTTTCTTCTAATCAGTGAAAGGACTCTTGTAGCAGCTGTGCACAAATACCAGATGATGCACATGTGCTTTTTCTTCTCTCTAATTAATTTTTTTGACTACGACTGTTTTACCACTGACTATTCTCAGGAAATCTGAGACCCTTAGACCAGTCACCTGTGCATTCATATCTATCTCCATTATCATCTTCTGCCCTATATTCTCCTCTTGAATCCATATTTCTCTGTTTTCTCCTCTTTGCCTACTGCTTTAATTCTAGAACTCTGTTGTTCCATTGTATCATACTGCATTGTATAATTCAGTAAAGTCTACAGATGCTGCCACAACTGCAAGCACGGTTATTTTCTGAAGTGAAATTCAAGTCATTGCAATTAAAAGCAGTTTATTTCAAACTAATTTTTTTGCTAAATATTTTTACCCAGTTCTGTCAGCTATATGTATGGCATAAAATGTCCATGATTTGTGAGTCTTTATGTGCCATTTTAATGATGCAATGAAGATGGTTTGAGTTTGCTGTTTTCTGGGGGGATTTTTCCTACTTATTTTAATGTGAATGTTGGGCTTTCAAGACCTTCCTTTTAAAAATTGTCTGATTTTCCATATATTTATATAAAGTTCACAGTTATTAATAATGTATCTGAATGCCTTCATAACATATCTGCAATACTGAAGAATATTGCTTAGATGCCATTTTTGCATTTTTTAACTGTAAGTCAACTCAATAACTAACCAATTGCATTGCTTTTGGAGCTATATGAAACCTTTTATATTTTTGAAAATAATATTTCAAAAAAACTCTGGGGTTTTTTTGTAGTTGTAATAATACAGTATACACAAACATCTTGAAAATACTGGATAGATCAGTCATAAAATATTTACAGATTATTCTAAGTTTAATGCCATTATTATGAAATCAATTCCTCCTAAAATAGCCGAAGGAGGGAATGATTTCACATAAAAGCCTCATTGTGAACATTCATTAATGCAATCCCAACTCAGAAATACAACAGAGATGTTCAATATGATTTATACATGCAGGACAAATGACATAAAGAAAATATACGATAATTGCCATAGAGAAGTAAAAATGTTAACTAGTTTTTTAAAAGACTTGTATAATGAGTTTTGTCTTGTATAGTTGCCTTCTGCAATAGAAGAGAAAAAGACCATAAGAGACTGTCTATTAGGCACTTAAAAGACTTAGTTATAAACACATCAGCAAATATATGTTTAAAAAATTTTACATGTGTCTGACTAAGACTCTTTTTAATGAAAGAGAGGAAGATTTTCTGTATTTCAAAAAATAAAAAAGGGGCAGAAAAAACCAGGAAATGGGACTTACTCTTATAATAGCTAAATGTTGAACTTTTACTACAGTAAATATTTAGTTGAATGCTTACATTCAAGCATATGAGATATCTGAAAGAATTATTGTGTTTGACATTAAGAAATGGGGAATTAGACCCTGAATCTTCAAAAATGAGTATATGACTTTGACCAGTGATAAAAAAAAAATTCCATACTAAATAATGTGCTAAATATTTCCTAGAGGCTAAACCTTTGTAAATGTTAACTGGGGTAGCATTGGAAATAAAATCCAAATATTGGATTGCCTTTTATACAGAATCCATACTCTGTTTTCCAAAAAGCATATGCCCTGCAAGTTAGTTAAATATCAAAGGGTTGAATTCAGAATCCCAGGACTCTGAATAAGACAGAAAAAATGTCACTTTTTTTCCCAGTGTTCCAAGTTATCTTCCATCTGTCAAAAGTACACTTATCTTTTATAATATATGGGGCTTTTTTGCTTAGAAGCAGCTTGTCGTAGCTGCTGGACTTCTGCTTTTTTATGCTACGTTAGGACATAGAAGATTTGCTACTATTTTTTTATATGCAGAGGTACTTACAAAAAGGTATCTTGCATGCCTGACTTTTTTTTCACCCAACAATGATTTCATGAGACTGCAGACATTTGCTCTTCTGTATACTATATGTGGTAGAAGAGATTGTAACATCTTCAGTCACAGATATTTTTCTGTTCCAGATATAGAACTGAACCCTACTACATATGGAACTTCATGCAAACTATTATTAAAATGTCAGGGTCCCTGTGGAGATCAGGGATTAGATTCAGCTATCAAAACCATACAGAGAAACAATAAAAAATATCCTTGTGGGGTTGGCAGATATAGCACAGAACTAAAGGAAGTCTGCAATATTGACCTACCAGTAACATGTCAAAAGCATGTTGATAGGTAGAGACATGAAAATGTACAGAATAGGATTCAAAGGCTTCAGCAACCTGGATTCTGCTCTTCATCAAGCACTGTCCAAAAAAATAAAAAGAAAATATAGTCACCACAGTGAACGAACTTCTTCCCAAAGACATGCATTTACAGAATTAAAACAAGTGATGTTTGCAAATACCATACTTATTTTGTCCAGATAATCAAACCCTACTGAAAGAATCTCAATATTCCGTTTTTTCCAGTAAGATACGCATGGCCTATTAAATCAAACACAGTAATGCCTTCTTTTCAGAAATTCAGTTCCCATGATAACTTTTAAAAGTTCCAAAATATTTTATCACTAATGTGATAAATTTAATTAAATATTTCTAGAACGGACATATTCTTTAAGTTCTGAATAAATATGCAGGGCCAAATTGTGGAAGCTTTACACATGCTGAGCAGCAATTAACTCAAATAGTTATTTTTCTTTTATTGATGTTATCTTCAAAACAAAATATTATTCAGTATGATTAAGTTATTGAACTCTGCTGGAAGTAACTACCAGCTTGTACTCTTATTTTCTGTTAGTTTTAATACATCATAGCATTCTGTAAATTTTTCCAGTATCAACTGAAATATCACTGACACAGAATGGTGGATGACTGAAATTATTTGCACAACTTCTTTACTTATTTCCTTATTGTCTCAGACTCTATATTAGTTTGTCACGAGAATATAGAATCCTTCAGACTGCATTTATTTAAAGAAAAATCATATGGTACCTAATACCCACCCACAAAGAGAGAGAGCAACATGAGAGCTCTTTAAAGTCTAGATTAGAACTATGTGTAATTCTATTGATAAAAAAAGTCCTTTATCTAAAGAAATCATGGTTTTCAGACAAGAATGAAAAATATTCTATTTTTGACAGTATAAATTGATCCATGGGATATAAATTCTTTCTTTTCCTAGCAATTGCTTTACCACTTTGAAAATATGATTTCTAAAAAGGTTCAGATCTGTTCTCTGTACATGGCAAAGATAAATTGTTTGTTCATTTGCTTTAAAGTAAAACTCTAATATTAGAAGTCTGTGCAATCAATCTAGTTTCAAGAGAAATACAACCCTGTAAAATAGCACCACATAAATAAAAGGGATATTTTCTATTTGTTTACAAATTCCATCTCTTTCCATTGTTAAGTATGATGTCTATCTGAATATATTTTCCCCACTATTTTCTCCCTTAATAGGAGAAATTATGAGGTGCATTTTATGTATGCCAGAGCCTTGTCTATTGCTCCCTCATGGCAAAAATTAGTTCAGATCCTGGGCTGATTTAAGATTTCTTAAATCTATCATGAGTTTGTTTCTTACATCCGTAGGATGTCCAGTGTCAACCTTGCCCCCGTTTCCCATCATCCTGTGCCTGTGTTCTTTCCTCCACATTGTGTATCCCAGTTCCTGGGGCTTCTGCTGAGAGTCCAGGACTGTATTTCTCTGCACATCATCAATATCTCAGCCATAAGTAGCTTGCTATAAAAAGAGAACATGCTTATTGCTACTATTTGTACAAAAACCGTAAGCCTAACATATAGAAATAAGCAAAGGTAGACTAACTCAGACACAGTCATGAGAAAGAAAAAATTGTATTATATGTTTTAGAAAAAGAAAGAAATTAGAAAAAATATTTTCACAGCTAAAGCAAGTAAAAGTAAAGCTCTAAATGTTCACAACAGGTTCAGACAAAACAAGTGTGACAAGCCCCTGTTCTGAAGGAGGACCTGCAAACTTGGGTGGCTGTTCCTAGCAATGGCAATACATAATATTATAGCCCAGTATTACTGGGCTAGGAGCCTATAGCACCTTTCAGTTTGCCTCTGATGAGCAGACAATGCATCTAGTGTCCCTCTGCGGCCTTGTGATTAGGGAAATTTCCAGCTTCCATTTCCTGCACTACCAAATTATTATAAATTGTTTAATTTTTAAAGTAACTGAAATACATCCTATAACTCAGCAGTCCTTTATCCAAGTTGTATAGAACACAGTGAGTTATTCCAGCAACACAGAATACAAATACTTCAGTTTAGCTGCAGGGAACTGAGAATCTTTTTACCTCTGTCATCCCAGACAGCCTTTTTAATTTGTTTTCAGTGATGACAGGTGTTTTATATCCCTTCCCCAGAGGTGAAAGGAATTACTTCATCCACATCCTCTAAGAGATCTTTAAGCAGCCAGCCACTGGGTATATTTAGAGCATGTTACTTTTTTCTTACTACTACCAGCTTTGACTAAGAGGGTTGGAGTATCTGATTATGCACAAAAATGATAAATATACATAAATAAGTATGTACTTTAGATATACATGATATGTACTTTAGATATATATGAGTGCCTAAACTTTTAATGTACTTACACAGTGGCTGCAGTTTTTTTGACCTAAAACAGGGATCTGCAAAGTAGCAGTTAAACAAATACCCTCAATATTTTTCCGTTAAAATTTTAGAGCCATACCTCTTTCTGAATATGTAATTACTCATTATGAAAGAATATATACATCCTGCATTCTGAAAATCACAAAAGAAACTTTTACTTTTAAGAAATGTGGTCTTTATTCATAAAGCTAAACTAGGAAAATTATTAGACACTGTGATCACACAGTAGGAGGTGTAGGATACTTGGCAGTAGTAATAGTTATTAAATATTCATATAAATCTACATTTTTCTCATACCTGAAATACTGTGGATAGACATTTTCTTCCAGAAGGCCTTATATTTCTCTCATGAGAGTAGAAACAGCTTTTCTTTTTTTTTTTTTTTCCTTCTCCNTTCTTTTTTTTTTTCCAAATGAAAAGATTCTTGAGCCACAGGTAAATAATTTGATTTAGGCTTCTTAATATCAGAAAGAATCTTCACCTGAAAAAAATGAAGGCCAAACAGAGTTAGATTCAATTAACCTGAAATAAACTTCCCATGACATTTAAGCTATCCTTGGATACCCCTCCTACCTTTCTGCTCTAAACAAGAATCATTCCATTTCACACTGATATTTTTAAGAAGGAAAACTAATGGCAGGTTACATTAACTAGTGTAGTAACTGCATATTTATTTTACAGGTGTGAGTCACCTTCAATAACAGTTTTGAGGCCAACAATAACGCTTTAGAATTCTATGTATTCCATAACATATCACCTTATATGTAATTATGGGCCTTTTGCTCAGAGTGACTATTGGATTTGGCTAGCTGTGATCAAATTATGAAAAATCTATGTAATAGAGGAGCTATTAGATTATGAAGAAAGCTAAATATTTAGCTCCAGAAACAAAATCTTCTGTTTATTCTTTAATAAGAAGACTCACAGTAAGGCAATTATGTAGATGAAAAGAAAATGTCAGAAAAAATAGAAACACAGGTATTGCACCAAGAGATACAGTACATTTGAGAATGAAAAAAAAACCCTTTATATAGAAGGAGATGTATTAGAGAAACAAAATAGGGATATTAAACATTGAGGAGTATCAACAACCAGACTGCAAGCATAAATTGTAACAACATTTTATATAACTTTTAAACAAAGTGACAGCCAATTGGTGGAAAATTACAAAAAAAGTTACACCTGTTGCTATTCTCAGCTGATAAAAGGGATTATTGATTATGACTTTGTTATAAACATGCTCACACACTAGTTAAGTCTGAAATAAACCTAATCCCACAATATTTGCAGTTTCTGTCTTTTAGCCACACCTGTTGTCACAAGGAACAGCAGAAACAGAATGTATGTTCTGTTTAGAACTGGACCGTACAGGTGTGGTTGTATGCTAATAATTTAGATGCAGTAAGTGATTATGATGTAATTTATGTTTGTTTATCTTGTACCATTTTGCTTAGGGCAAATAAGTTTATAAGCTTATAAACATAAAGAGATAGGTTTAGTACCTGCCTAATTAAAACCAAATAAAATTGAAAAAGAAAGGACTTAATAGAGGAAAAAACCCCATATATATAATGGTTGCCTATTAATGTCTTTAGTTTACTGATTACAAAAAAACTTTCATTTTCTTGAGCTGTCCCATTCTAAGTTACATATTGATGATTTACTGTAAAAACTGCATAAAAGTGGGCCCTAAGAGATGACTGAAGGTAGGAATATATTACATTTATCAGCCAGGTCTAGAGCACTGCCTCAGAAGGAAAGCCAGAGATTTTTGTCAGGAAAAAAGCAAGAAACCAACTAAGGCTAGCATCATCTGCAGAGCAGAGGCAGTGCATTGATGGCAATGTGATTGCCCTGGTTTTGTCTGGAGCAGAGTTCATATTCTTAGTAGCTGCTGCCGTGCCGAGGGTTTTTGATTTGGTATGAGAACAATCTCTATAACAGTCTGATGTTTTGGCCATTTCCAAGCCAAAACAGCCCTTAGCCAAGGACTTTTCAGGGTCTCATGCTCAGCTTGAGAGGAGCAGCACAAAAGGCTGGGAGGAACTTAACTAGGACAAGCGACCAGAACTAGGGAAAGAGATGTTCCATATCATAGATCATCATGCCCAGTATATAGCCTGGGGGAGTTTCATGGAATCGGGAAATTCAAGGTTATGGTGTTTGTCTTCCGAAGTCACTGTTAGGCATGACAAAGCCCAGCTTTCCTGGAGGTGGCTGAACATCTTCCTGCCCAAGGAAAGTGGTGAATAAACCAATTGTCTTGCTCCACTTGACTACATGGATTTTGTTTCTAAATATTAAATTGTCTTTTATCTCAGTATGCAAGGTCTCCCATTTTCACACTTCTAATTCTCTCCCCTATCCTAATAGAAGGGAGGGAGTGAGTAGCTGTGTGCTGTTCATTTGCCAGCTGGGTTTAAGCAACAACAGATATGAGGTGAAAATCTGTAAGTAGGGGTAAATTGACCTGAGAAAATTCTTGAAAATGTGAGACCTTAATATAGTGAAAAACTTAGATTTTCCAGAATAGAATGTTAGCTGGTTTAAAGAGCATAATAATTAAATTTCTAGTTATATGTTTTTCTAAGATATGGATAACTAGATCTATCTAAGATCTAGATAACAAAATGCATTGCAAAAAAACTTTAGTAGCAGTATCTTAAATCTGGGGAACTGAGAACTAAAGCTAATTCCAGGCTATGTCTCTACCATAAACAAGCCAGGAACATTTTTGCTGGTTTTAGGATAAAACAGCATACACAACTCCCCTTCCAGGCTCTTTCCCATACTCCAGACACCCCCATCCATGTGATTCCCCTTAACATTACCCATTAACAACCCTCCCTTGCATATAATTTTCCTTGAACTATACCCTGAATTGTCTGATAAAAAATATAATTTGGAAAGCAAAAATAAATAAAAGAAGATAAATTCCTAGACTCGCCGAAGCTACAGTTTTGCCACCAATGCATTAGTACTTCAGTTTGAGTTCCTGTGATTAAGTAATTTCCAGAATGAGAGATACTGACAGTAGAAATTAGAGGGTTTATTTTCTCAGTAAAATATAGAAGCTGTTTCCAACAAAGCCCTGGGCATTTGCTATAGAAGACAGACAGCGGAACCACTGGCAGCACCAAAAAGCATTGCAAGCCTCTGCTTCTCCTTGCTCATTCCCTCACACTGTTCTCTGGTGCCGCTTCTTATACCCTTGATGCTACACCTGTTTCACCTGTGTGCCCTTTTGTGATTGGTCAGTGCACCTCAGCATTCCATGTCTCATCACCCTCAATACCAGACACCTGTCTGACACAGCTGTAGCCTATTGGGAATGAGGCTTGGCCACAGCCCCACTCCCAGTTACCACAAACTGTGTGCCTGCAACAGTCTGCTATCTGTATTATTAGCGCACAAATACTGTCTCTACAGCTGAAAGCACAGCACAAGGCAAAATTTATATGGAGACCAAAGAGGGAGAGAATCAGCTTTATGGTCTGAGGTTTTACGTTGCAATATATGAAGTAAGCAATTACCTTTGAGAAGCATGACACTGTTAGCGTAATTCATTTCAAGAAAACTGTGCCTTTCAGAAAAAAAAAAGTGAGAAGGTATCAGCTTGAAGAGCTGACACACAGGTGGATAACCTGACCCCTTTATAACCAGAACTGTTTAGTGAAGGAGACTGAATTCCCTTTTCTTGAAGCGACATTCTAAGCACTGATCCTCATAAAATGAATGTTTCTAGGTTTAACAATACAGCTATTTTATGTAAAGGTAGATAATTAAAAAGCAAATTCTAAATACGTAATTTAACACCAGAAATAGTTGCAAATATCAATTATCAAACCAATTTTTGATGCCTATTCATAAAATAAGAGTTGAAGACAGTCATGAACTATTTTTCCTTGCAATAATCTCTGGACATAAACTATTAGCTATTTAATCTCATTTGTCTACCTAGGAACTGAATTATTTCTTAGTTAAAAAGGGACAGGACTACTATTATCCTTTAATGGTATCACCAGATCCATTACATTGTATCCAGTGTGACACCACATGGTAAACGGTATAGCTTCAGCCAGCAATGGTTTTCGTGGTGCCTGGCAGCTTATAAATCTAATAACATTCTGTCCTTGATGATGTAGGTGTCATCCCTTTTGCAATATGGTCTTTTCAACAAAATACTCAGTACCACAGAGATGCACAACTTTCTATAAATCAGATTTGATTAGGTGATGAAGGCAGAGTTCAGATAATGTATCTTGTCTGCTGAAGATTGCAGGTTCTCTTTTAATAAAATTCTGCTGATTAGAATAAAACAGCCTCTTACTCAGGATGGAGTAATTAGAAATTAAGCTGTTTGGAACAGGAGCTTAGTTTTGCCTAACAGAAAAAGGCTTCTCAGAACAAGACATGAAGATTAAAGCCTTTAGGTATATGGCCACTTTATAGACCCATAAAATGAGAATCACCTTGGAAGAAAAATCAACTTCATTTTAATTAATATTGCGGGAAAATGGTTTTCAAGTAGTTGAAGAAAGCTAAGGATATTTGCCATCTTCGTCCTTAGGTAATCAGAAAAGTCTATGTTCTACATTTGACTGAATAGGGACATTTATGCAAAAGGTAAACTAGGACTACTTTTCTGGAATCACTATTGTCCCAATTTCCTCTGTTGTAAGTGAATAGGGATAACCAACAAGGTTTAATTCTGCATTTCCTTTCTTGCAAGAGTATAATTTGTTTTTCCTCCTACTCAGACATTTCTTTTGCATTACACTCCCTGCCTCTGTACAGAAATTCTTTTTCTGCACTAGTTTCTTACACTGGCTCATAGAATTAGGCAGTGTCTTTCATGACAAACCACAGAGATCTTGAGTTTGGAGGCCAGGCTTTAGAAAACCTTTAGGGCAGGATCTTAAAAATAAATTTAGAAAAAATGTCCTGATGAAAGTAATTTAGTCACGCTGGGAACTTGACTCTATCAATTATGCCTAAGCATTTTAATAACATTTCACACTGCTTGTGATTGCACACATAAGATGAAAGATGAGCTGGCTGTTGAGAGCAGGCAAGTAAACTGGAAATGTAAATCATTCAGGTAATTAAAATGCTGACTTACAGAAGCACTCTGCACTACGATAGAAGCTCTTCTGCCATGAGACTTAACATTTGTGAAAAGGTCAGTTTTCTACTTTCTGAAGCACTTAAAGTGCTTTTATTTTGATAATGATTGTACATGTCAGCCATAATAATCTTGGTCGTCCATGCTTTTCTGTCCCTAATTGGTACAGAAAACACTTGGGGATTTATTCACCTTCTTGAACAGTGTCTAGTGCCATTGGTACATGGATATAAGAGGTAATTGAACTGGACTGGGAGGTAAAGCATAAGACTTAAGGAAATCCTGTGCTTTCTGATCTAGCAGCTGAATGTTACGTAAAATTTGGTTGGGCACATCAAGTAGCACTGGACATCTGAATGATGCTGATAAATTCCTTCATTAAACTGTTAATTACATTGTTCAGAAATAACTCAAAATATGAATTATTAGCATTGGTTGTCTCTTGTCCATCTTCTTTTAGTTACATCTGAAGAGCTAACCTCAATTTTTATAATAAAAATGGTATATATTTTCCTCAAACAATTTTCTTAATGTGGATGACAATAGTGTTTGATTGAAACCTGCTTATATTTCAAATTATACTTATTTCTTACATTATCTATCCTCAAATAAAAAAGAAATATCTTTGTTTCTGTTGGCATTCAAAATGAGCATTCTGTGCTTCAACACTGCCTCACTAAGTGACAATTTAGAAAGCTTATTTTATATTTTCTTTATCTGTATCACTGAAGTTTGGGACCAAGTTTGACTAAAAACTTTTTGGTTGCAAAGGCTCATTGCACCTTTTCTGAAAGACTTGGTTAATATTTTCCCTATTTTTAGTTTTTAGTTTTATGAAGGTTCTCTGGCTTTTATTTATTTCCTTACTCCTCACATGACATTTTCTTACCCTGAACTATTTACCTTGGAGATCTCAGCTTTTGTCTTCTGTAGAAATCAGTCTTGAAGACATGATGGATGGTATATTTGTAATTGCGTTTAAATTATTGTCACTTTATCTTATAAGTTCCCCCAAAACTAATAGGTTTTGTCTGAAAATAATTTCCTTTTTATTTTTTTTATCCATTAAAATTATTGTCCATTGTAATATTTTATGCTAACATGAGAATACATTCCTTCCATTCCTATCACTTCTTGTGAAAGCTTTCATTTAACTTTCTTTCCCCAAGTAAATAAGTTCTTGTTTCATTTTTGTTTTTCTACTACTTGTTTTTATTATACTTAAACAGAGAGAAGATCACTACTAAGTCTCTGCCTTTCTGTTGATTCATAGTCCACCATTTTTCTCCTGTGAATATCTACATCAGGACTGTACTTCTGGGAGAGATTTTATTGATCTCAAACATTCATAATCAACCTATGCAAGATATGGATATTCAAGGAAATATCCTTCTCTGCATAGCCATAAATAAAATTCCTTTCCTATTTACTGGATTTTCTCTTTGTTGGCTAACACATTAGGAAGACACTATGCCTTCCTGGGGGAACTCCCTAGGCATTCACCCAAGTTTGAAGCGGGTACCCCTCACCAGCAACAGTGTCCTGCAAGGAGGAAAGGCATAACTCAAGCACATCAACTCTATAATTTACTCACACAGATATTTAATTGATTTTTAAGTTAAGACTTGGTTTTGGTATCACCTTAGATAACCAAATGGTCTGACATAATAATTTCTACCCACTTAGGAAGTGGTATAAATGCAGCACTTTGAATTGGTGAGTGCAGGAAAATGCACTGGATATCACATCTTTACCCCTGAATGCTCTGTGCTACTTATTAGATTTTCTTGAGTCCTCTTTCTATGGCTGGTTTTGTTTGCATTAGGGGACTTTGCCTTGCTGTTCTCAATTACAGTCAAGTTGAAGATTGTGGCCAGTAAATCTGAATTACTATTGGAATAAGTATAAGAACTAATAGCTAATTTTGGCAAATTTGTATAACATATTTATTGTGAAAAAATTTCCTTATTTTTCACATGCCCTGACTTCTGTAATCTCTTTCCAATACTCTTCATGAACAAGCTCTATTACTTCTTTTTAACTGTGTTTTCTGTCTTTCATTTTCAAGTTGCATTAAGTAATTTTGCCTAACATTAATGCTGATTAGAATGCTCTAGGCAACAGAGATTTTAAAAAGACACATTTGTATTAACTGCAAAGGAGAGGAAAACTAACAACCCACATTATCATGTTTGTTTTCCTTCTAACTGAACTGATGAAGTAATGAAGGCTAAATGTCTTTCTCTTCACTAGTTTTATTCTGAATGTGACTTCTTTCTTCAGTAAGGAGGTCAAAAAATAGATCAAGAAAGGTATTAGCAAATCTGTATTTTAGCTCCACTCCTAAAATATCATAGCAGTATTTTAATAATTTAAAATCTGTATGCTCTAGTAGTTAAACATACTCAACTTTCAGGCAGCTAGGGTAAAAAAAAAAATCCATTGATAGAGTGACAATTCACCCCATTCATGCTGTAACCGTGAAACAAAGATGGCTCTTCCATCACTGACACATGCTCATTCTAGTAATTACAGAGGTTTGGAAGACATTTAAACCATTCCACAAAATATTCTTTTCAAAGGTTCCTATTTCATATGGCCTAGCTGCCATTTAGGATTTACTGTGATATTCAGTGGTCTAATCAGGCATACCCCTTTGTCTTCTGTCCACAGCTACATTAGAATGAAATAAGGTAGTGTTTGACTGCAGAAGTTCTGGGTGAGTTTTCTTTTATCCTTGAATATAAAAAAAAAAAAAGGAAAAAAAAAAGGAAAAAGAAAAGAAAAAAGAGAGACATTTATAAGTAAGGCACTTGCTGACAACTCATTCTTTCATTCTATTGTACATCTTTATATTTAATCTCTGAACTTGCATTTTTCATAGGTTTGTAGTTTATTTTTGCTTTTGCTTTCTGATATAGGAAAATAAAAAAGAAGACAAGATTAAATCTCTGTATTTCAATTCTGACCTGAGTAAAGAAGCTTAGTGGTTTGGAGCTCTTAGCTTTTTTTTTCCTAAACAGTTTAAAAGCTAAAAGGAAAAAACTTGTATTGCCCATTTTGGCAGCCTTCATTTGAATAAACTGTGCATAAATTAGGACTTGCACTTTTTAAATTGTGGGTTTTACCTGTGCAGGCTATGAATGTGCTCAGCTCCTGTTTGCCATTGCAGGAGAGCATGATCATTCCTCAAGTATATCTGCCAAAGTATCTTTCCTAGGCCCGACAACCAGTGGAAGGTGTCCCTGGCCGTGGCAGGGCAGATTGGAACTACATTATGTTTAAGGTCTCTTAAAACTCAAGCCATTCTATGAGTCTGTGATCAAAGAGCACAAGCCCATCTTTATGTAAGTAATTGAGCTGTTGATTTCCATGTGTAATTGGATCTTCAACCCCGAATTCAGATACCTACCTGTCTTCAGACACATACCTGATCTTGATATTATTTCTAACCTATGACTCCACATAAAAAAACATGGTTTTTAGGTGTCTCAAACTTTTACTGAGTCTTTGCTGGAGCTAATTACATGTCATTCAATGGAAACAAATGGAATAATATCTGCATGGAAATACTGCAAAAATTGAGCAATTGCTATATTGAAAAAAACAGAAAACATAGTTCAACCCCTCTTGTAGCTGTTTAAGCCCAGCTGGCAACTAAGATCCATGCAGCCTCTCACTCACTATTCCACCCATGGGATTGTGTGGAGATTCTGAAGACTAAAAGTGAGAAAACTCATGGGCAGAGATGAAGATAAAAGCTGTGTGTGCAAAAAAAGCAAACCAAGGAATTAATTCACCACTTCCCTTTGGCAGGTAGGTATTCAGCCATTCCCAGGAAGGCAGAGCTCCGTTATGCACAATGGATTCTTCAGGAGTTGAACTCCAAATGTCCCCCCTTCTTCCTTTGTCTCCCAGCTTCATATACTGACATACTGACATAGCTGATACGGAATATCCCTTTGGTTGGTTGGGGTGACTTGTTCTGGCTGTGTTTTCTCCCAGCCTCCCACTCACCCCCAGTCTCTTTGTCAGTGTGGCAGTACAGAAAAGCAACAAAAGCACAGAGCTCTGTGCAAGCGCAGCAATAACAAAGACGCCTCTATATTGTCAACACCGCTCCCAGCACAAATCCAAACCACAGCCCCATACTAGCCATTGTGAAGAAAATGAGCTCTACCTCAGCCAAATTCAGCACATCCCAGCAACTTGAATTAAATGGTCGTACTCCTTTGAAGAACATCCATTTTTTATAGCAAAAAAGATAAACTCCATGTTGAAATGTGATCCTGCCACCACAGATTTCCCCAGTAACAGCAAAAAGTTGCAGTAAAAAGCAGATCATTTTGCACAGCTAAACAGGCTTTAGCGTTTTTCTCTCTTTTGACAGCAGAAGCATAACGTTAAGTTCATCAGCAGTCCACCAAAGCCAAGCATTCATACTACTGATGCCTTAAATGCCCTTATTTCATATCATTGGTCACTTCATATCTGTAGTGTTCTTCCTAAAAATTCTGATGAAAAATATTATGCTATGTATACTTCTTTCATTATGCTGGAATCCATATACTTTAAGAGATACTTTAGCAATCCTTGACTTTTATGTATGTTATCAGATTAGCAGTTAATGCCTTATGCCAAGTCAAATGGTGAACACAATGTTTTATTTTAAGAGCAATAAAGCCATTTTGCAAAAAAAAATAGACATTTCTATCACTCTTTAAACATTAAACATTACATATACTTGCTCTAGTCAACTCTTCTGCTAGAGAAAGGAAAATAAAGAGCACCTACTACTGAGCAATTCACTTACTAGTTTATGTGAAATATGTATTTGTGAATTGCCATGTCTTCAGATCCTTCTTTAGTAAATACACAATTTAATAAACTTGATGTACTGTGAAGAGGTTTGGGGGTGTTTTCAGTTTTATGGGATATATTTAAGGCAGACTGCTTCAGGGAGTGGTGCAGTTTCTCATATGTATTTGCGTCATGTCTTTAGAGTGATACGTCAACAACACATTTGCAGGTCCCTGCATTCTTTTTTCTTTTCTTTTGTTGTTTAACTGATATAAAGATCACTGCAAACACAGTTGGGCATTAAATTCCAAACTGTAGAGATGTGTGCTAGGATTAAACCTTAATATTGTTAAAAATACTGGGACTGTGGACATGCACTTATCTGGACTTTTTTTATGACAACAGCACAGTATGTCAGGTGTGGTCACAGTCTCCTATTACCAATCTGCTGCGATTAGTGCCCAGAGTGGTTGCAGCCTTTTACATGAGAGAAGACCAGACTGGTTCCACTGTTTCTTGTCCCCAGTTCCTACTGTTTAAAAACGGGAAAACAGATGGCCAGCAGAATGATAGGCAAGGGCCAAGTATGCAGTCTCGCATGCAAAAGGGACTGAAGAAGTAAAAGATGACAGCAGTTAATGATGAGAAAGAGGGAGGTTAAACCAGGTAAGTTTGCACTGACAAGAGACAGTAAAGGACAGAAGGACAACCGAAGACACAACTGAAGGGGTGCAGAAGGGACCAGCTGGTGCAAGCAGTAGTGAAAAGGAAGAGAATGCAATGCCAGCATCATGTCATACATGTTGATGCTAGAACATGTTCATACTCATTCACAACTGGAAAGGAAAATGGTAAGTTCTAGAGCAGGTATAGGAAATACATATTTAACTGTATAACTGAATTGAACCCTATGAGAAAGGAAGGTACAGTAAAAGGGAGCAAATTCCCCAGCTTCTCTAAACCAAAATGGTTTTGCTGAAGAAAAATGAACCATATTAGTCCAGCTTCAGAGAGGAGTTAAAATTTTAAATGATAAAGCTGAGGATTTGGAATTATAAACAATGTGTTTTCAGAGATATATTAGTGCTAAAAGCCATGCATAGTCATAACCATAATGAGTACCTGCGGGTAATTTAGATGAAAAAATTACATTAAAATACAAAACTTAATGATTTCTTAATGTAAAAATGTCAAAGAGAAAAATTCAAAAAGAGGAAGCACATGATAATGATTATATAAATTATCCTAGTTAGCAGTTAGTTTTGGAATGAATGCATATTCTCTGTGAAATATAGTGTTGCAGCACAGTTTGTTCAATCAAGTTACTTTCTAATTTTCAAATTTTGAAATGTAATATGTAATTATGTTCTACTTAATATCTTCTATTTAGCAGTTGCTTTAACTAAGCGCAGATGGACTGCAATTAGATTTCAAATAGGAATATTTAGCACTTTCAAAATTAAACCGGTTATTCTAATTCTTCATGAAAGTGATAAAAATAGAGATGGAGGATGAACCACAAAAAAGTCTGAGACAAGCCAAAGAACACTTAAAAAGGAAAAAGAGGTCTTTTCACCCTTGCTCTCTGAAGAGCTGAAATCTTAATAAAGAAAAAAAGGTTTTCTATCGTGGTAGAAGAAAAATAAACAAAAGAAAAATAAATAACTCAATAACATTTTTTCCCCCTCCAATAAGAAACATCCGTACTGCTTGCGAATTCTTGTAAAATGCAATAGATGAAAATCCAGGTGCTAGAATGAATCGGGCCCTGCTCGTGCAGCGCTTGAGATGCATACACTGTCTGCAGGTGAGGTGACCTAGCAGTCCTCTAACATCTTTGATTTCCTTGGTAGTGCATCTCTGCTAATGAAACTAATTTAGGAAAAGAATTGGATGTGTGAGAAAATGGAGAGGCTAAGAAGCAATGGCCTGTATATGTGTCACATTTGCCACTGTAAATACAGTTGAGTATGATTGTTATCTACCTTTAGACAGAGCTTAATCTAGTGATGGCTTTTTTTTTTCCAATTATCTTGTTCTTGTTTAATTTTGTATTTCCAGTCTCCTATAAGTATTTGGTTCATTGTGGTAGATCTAGATGGGTGTTTAAAAACTAGAAGTCATTATGTCATCCTATTGAGGTGAGACCACATGTACAAAAGGATGAAAGGTTCATAAATAAAAAAAAAAAAGAAATGTCTTTTCAGTTAGGAAGGTCATGTAAGAACTGTAACTCTTATTGCTCTTTTGCCTGGTTTATTTATACACATGGTAGTAAAAAGCCTGCTGGATGTGAACTTTAAAATTTAGGTTTTAAAAATTAAAGTATAATTCATCCAAATTGTTGCAGGTGACAGAAGTTCACACACCTGTTTTGGATACTAGTAGCATTCCTGATCCTTTAATCTGAAGAAGCCAGAAAAAGTCAAATATTCCACTACCTGAGTGAGCATGTAAACCATTGACAGTAATCTGTATGTATGTCTACCCATCTCTATGTGAATATTAAACTTACATTTCCAATTGGTTAATTGTAGGTAGTTTTTGTCTAATAAAGAGAACATTATGTTTCATATTTTAAAGCAGATAAACACAGCTTAAGTCTAAATATTGGACTTCATGCTATGGAAGAATTATATCTGGTTAATTTAGAAGTAATAAGTATTTGGGATCAAGGAGTAGGGGCTCTGGCTGTTGAAACAAACCTTGTCAATGTATTTCAGCTTAGTGTTTTACTTGGAACTTTCTTTAGCTTCATATTTAGCAAAAATTCTTAAAGACATAACAGATTACATTACCTATAGACAGATTCAGTCATTGTAACAGTGTTTCTTCTTGGCTTTTTACATTTTTTAACAGTAACACAGTACTCTTCAGATAATTGTCTTCTTTCTAAGACTTCCTGATAAAAGATTATTACACTTGAACCAATTAGACAGATTTTGTTTTGCTTAATCTTCAAAAGGCAATACTTTGTATTTAATCTATGATGTGGCTTCATATTTAATCTATTATTAAATATGATTAAATATCAATTAAGGTGGCAGTAAGGCCTAAGTAAGGCAATTTGATTCTAGGTTTTACTTGCTTTACTACTACTCCATTCCGAACATAACAATGAAAACTTAATTATTTTCAGGACTCACTTCACATCATCCCTGTTCCATGACATATCTTGAACTCATTACCCATGTAACTATTTTTTCATAACCTATATAATTTCAAACAAGTGAACCTGCTTGAATAAGTAAGACTTTCCTAAAGCAAGCTCTGGATTTTTCAAGCAGCTGTATTTCAATGTCTGAAAAAACCCCAACCAACCCCCCCCAGAAAAACAACAACAAAGAGTAAAATCCAATTTAAAAAAACAGCAAAAACCCCAAACAGAATTATGACTAAAGGTGACCCATATAAGAAACTTATTTGTGAATTTATAGTTTAATAATGGCTAATACTGATAGATGGATTAATATTTTAACTCTGGTAAGGAACATAAATTTTCTTTAAATATTATTTAATGTGATTTCATTTTCTTTTGTGATTATGCAGCCTCATTTGGGTGAGAACACGAATAATTTTCTAACAGAGTTTAAAAAAATCAGTGCAAGATATTAATGTATAGCTTCTTCACAATGTTAACTCAAAACCATTACTTTGATATATGATCCTGAGGTTCGAAATTTCTACCCTACAGAACTAACTGCATTCATTCACTTTAAAGTCAACCTACAAGAGCCAGCAAAACTTGATTATCTAACTGTAAGAAGTCTGTGTTTAAGGAAAGATGAATCTTTTGTGAAAAGATTCAATAAAATTTGTGAAAGATGAATGTATTGCCTAGCCTAACAGGAATTTTTTAAGATACATGATTTTATCTTAACAAGTGATCAGAAAAACCTATTTAGCATAGAAATAATTCTAGGGCTCTCAAAGCACCCCTCTTCATGAAGCTGACTCACTCCACAATTGCAAATGGAAAAATCCAGGGGGATAATGTGGACCATATAAACAGTGACCCACTCATCCTAGAGTATTATTTTTTATCTCATTAAGAAGCGTGAGCTGATTAGAGGTGGCATGCATGTATGTCCACCAGGATTATGATACCTTCTTGAGACAAGGCAGAGAGCATTGGTGCAAGTAGTGGGGTGGCTGAAAAGGAAAGCTGAAAAGCCAGATCACTGAATCACAGAACGGCTGGAGTCAGAAAACACCTCTGGAGATTGTTTCAGCCACCCTCTCCCCAAATAAGGGTATCTGCACCTACAGAAAGTTTCCCAGGGCAGTGTTCAGTCAGGTTTTAGATATCTCCACAGATAAAGACACCACAATTTCCCTAAGAAACCTGTTCTGGTGTTCACCCACCCTTACCAGTGTTTTCTTATGTGCAGTCAGAATAGCATGTGTTTCAATTTACGCAGCTTGTCTCAGGGCAACATTGAGAAGAGTCTGTCCTTCTGTTTTACATTTCCCTGGGCCTCTCTTCTTCAAGCTGAACAGTCACAGCCCTTCCCATCTCTCCTCAAATGAAAGATGCCCCAGTCCCTTGATTCCCTTTGTGGCCTTCACTGGACTCACTCCCTAATCAAGCCTTACATTCTGAATTTTGACCTAGGTCAGTCATAACTTTTCTGTTGCAAAGGGGTACAGCCTACTCAGGTAAATGAGACCTAGAGTGTGCCTACTCAGTTCTGTCTCTTTAGGTTGATCTGGCACATATGGGAAAGAAAGAAAGAAGAAAAGATGACACAAGTTGTCAGACAACTGCTAACAGCTTTGTATTTGTGTTATTTTGGAGCTGTATTTAGAACTAACTAACAAATGCTAATTAGCTCTAAATATGGGGATACTCTGGATCCCTCATAGAGGTCTAAAGAGGACCAGGGGGGATGAAGCTATAGTTTTTCACTAGTGTGAACTCTGTGCATGTCAAAACAGAAATCACTAACCAGTTGCTCATATTGCTTATAAATAAATTTGAGACCATGTGAAACTGAGTACTGAGGTTCTTTTCTCATGGCTTCAGTATCCAAATTCTCCTATTTGAGATCGGTTTCCCATTTTACATTGGGCCATCACTGAACAACAGATAGGAACGAGTTCGCTGCATGGATGTGTCCAGAAATTTATCAGCATTACTAAATTAAAATTGCTACTATGTTTTAATTACAATCACCTAAAATAAAACAAAACAAAATACATATAACAAAGGAACAAGGTTTTCAAATTGCATGCAGATGGCAATTTTTGTTTTTCTCCAGGTGATGCTTTTGAATAATTTTTCAATACTTGTGACATTCACATTTTTAATTTATGTTAAATGTTAATTTATGTTTTTGTTTAAGACAAAAAACTAAAGGGAAATAAAAATTCCCTTCAGCTATTCAAATACCACAATCCAGGTGCTTTTGAGATTAATGTATTACTATTAGAAAGACTCTGGAGTAGTTAAGGGAATAGTTCTTTGTAATAAGTAGAAGAGAAAGTGCATTGTTATGAGGAAACTGTGAAGGGGCAAAGAAATACAAGGATGCATACTGATGGAGTTTTGTTTTTACCTTCAATTTATACTGCATAATTGAGGACATCTACTCTTCAAGAAATCATCATTATTATTACTGTCACAAAGGGACTGATCAACCTTCTAAAAGGCAGAAGTGGAAAGTTAAATATATTTAAGTTTTTTGGTTTTTTTTTTTCTGCTATGGGATTTTAAACTCTTGAGTTTTTTCATACTAGCTGAAGGACTTTTGACCTTCACGAATTAATGAATTATAGATAAAAATGAAATCCAAGGAAAATAGTAAAGATTGTATTGGCTGGAGAGACTATGAGAGTTGTACTTTCAGAGGCATTCCCAGTTGAATATATAATATTTGAAAGTTCACTTGCATAAGTAACTATTATGAGTGAGAAAAATTAATGTTCAGGTGATATTTGTGCACAGAATTGTACATCATAAGAAAAATGATATTTTGACTATGTATTTAATATTTTAATATAAGAACTCCATACAGTCTGTATAAGATCTAGATGATTTCCTACCCCAGCTTTTTGTTCTAACAGCTTCATCTAGAGCCTGTAAAAAAATAAAATATCTCCTTTCAGGTGAAAAAAACCCCAAACAACATAACACATACACCCCAAAAAACATGACCCAAGCCAAAATATCCCAAATGACCCAAGAAAAACCTGTATCCATTAATTTCTTGTTACTTGTATCTTAGGCATTTCAGAAAGTACTAACATAGAAAATGAATGCTTGACTAAACAAAGCAGGCTCATTTATTGCTTAGTTCTGATAATTTTTATTAGTTTATGCTAAAGTTTAATCTCACAGATTATCTTCATTTTCATTCTATTTTTTTAACATCCCTAATAATTTAAAATATTTTTTATTATATTCATACAGCATTTTAATTGCAGATTACTTCAAATTCTTGCCAAGGATTTTCCTTCAGCTTTCAATAAATTTATTAAAGAAAAATACTTATACTCTTTGTATGTGGTACCATTTACTCTTGAAGAAATATAAAAATTAGATTAGCTTGTGTAACATAATTGTGATGGTCAGCCTATACAAGTTTGCTATTTGGTAGAAGAGCACATTTCTCTGCCACTAGTTCCAATTTTCTAAATAATTGGCTGTTTACAGAAACTTTGCAGAATGTGCTTGTGAAACTTTAAGGTCAAAGGATGCGAGTAGGTGATTTCATTTTAAGAAAAGGTCTTGCAGGATGGAGGTCTAAATGAGGAAACAGACACGTCTTCAAGACTTGAAGCACTTACAACTGACTCATAACCTTAGCCCAGCTGCCCGCAATGAGTGCAGTCACTTGAAGGGTAACAGATCTTATCAAGACAGGAAAAAACTCTGAAGGTAGCCACCCTTCCCAGCTGACTCCAGTGGGAAGACAAGACTGTCCTCAAAACTCTGAATAGAGGCTGTGTGTACATTGGCAAACAGTGCAGCACCACTAGAGTGGACCTAAGGAGTGAAACATTTGGTGTGAGCACCAGCAGCCCAAGCCATACTATTTTTAGGCATTGTGATGCATGTTGGTTATAGAATGCTCCCATGGCTAAATTCTGCATAGGGGTTGCAATACCCCAGGTGCTCTTCCGAACAGCATTTTCCTGCATTGTTTTATCTGGGAATCATCTAGTTTTGGCATTCAAAGGTTGTTAAACTGAGAGAGTATAACAGAAATTGACTTTTCACCATCAATGAAGTATTTAAAATGAGTATGGAATGAATCCAGGTCACCATGGACAATTAAGAATATGTGTACACATAGTATTGTAATTCATTTACTGGTCAATGTATCTATCTTCTTAAGATCATACTGACTATACATCCTAATTTTTTCTTTCAGTATGAGCAATTCTGTTTTATTTTGGGAATTTAACTGAGTAACCCAAGAAATAACTTTAATACTGCTGTCATGTTACAATCAGATGAGAAACTTTCAGCCAACCATCTTCCATTCTCTGATCTGCTGGAAGGAATATTACTTAAATGGCTAGGTAACCAGAAAAACAAACAAACAAATTTAAAAAAAAATTAAGGCAACTAGAGAAAAAGAGAAAACCTTTCCACAGTAAAAGTGTAATTATCCATGTTTTTCTTAATGTGTGTCAACTAAATGAATAACAATTTGTTGCCAGCACTTTTCTATTGAACATATTAGGCCATATGGAAAATAATTATTTATTTGCAATGCCTCTGCAATACTTCAGTTACTTATGACTGTGTAATATTACATTAAGATAGACCACTCATAGAAGATTTTCTGAATATAATTATTAGGAATCAGGCTGTAAATCTTACTAGTTAAGTTACCTTTGTAAATACTATTTTGTATTTACAGGAGAAATTTACTATTTTGTATTACTCAGGAGAAATGGGCTGAAACTCATGTGGCACAGTAAATTTATCTACAGAGCAGGGGTCTTCATCCAAGCTAGTCATCCCATCACCTCCAGTTCCTTTGTAAGATACTTTCAGAAAATGAATCTTTTCTATATGTTATTGGTATAAAGGCTAACTGCTCCTTTTTGAAAGTATTTCTAGTTCTTTGTTCACATTAAATTTGTAATTTAGCTAGAGATTTACAGAGAAAATAGACAAATAAAGATGAATATGAACTATAAATTTAGAAAATCAGATTCTTATTCTATCCCAGAAGTTTGTCTATATTAGCCATTTTATAAGATTTTTTCAAAAAATTGTTATATGTACATTTTTATGTACATATTGATTATATTGATTAAAGACAAATGAACCATGTGCATAGGTACATATGCATCTGTGTCTGTGTGCTCTGTGTATGAGTATGAGGACTTGAGATAAAGAATGAATAATATAGAGGAGTCCTTTCTGAAAATACACAACATACTTAACAAAAAGGTTTGTAATATTGGTTACACATCCACCTATAACTTGGGAAGGATAGCAAATATTAGGAGAGAAGGGAAGTAGCTTGATCACTATTTCTGAGAAATACAGAGTAATTTGATTTCTCTATTCATCATTCAGAATATTCCTAACCCAGCATGTGTAGTGATCAAAAATGTTTGTTGCCCCTTTGTTGAAACCTTTCCAACACCATACCTTAAAATAATCTGATTTTTCGTGTGTGTGCACTTGTGTTCATGAAAGCTTCAGTGTCATATGAATATCAGGTTCTCCTGTGAATGAAAGGAGCTTTTCTGGAAAAAGCTCACATAGCTTCTCTGAATATTCAATGTTTTTCAGTTATTTGCAGTAATTCTCCTATCTCCCCTCAGCACTGACAGGTTCCAGGAAGAGTAGAAGATATAAGTTGAGTTGTTTAAAGACAGGCCACAGCTTAACCTCAGCCAGCAGCCAAGCCCCACACAGCCACTCGCTCACTCCCCCGCACTGGGCTCAGGGAGTGAATCAGAAGGGTAAAAGCAAGAGAACTTGTGGGTTGAGATTAAACCAGCTTAATAGGGAAAGCAAGAGCCACATGTGTCAGCAAAGCAAAACCACAGAATTAATTCACTGGCTCTCGTGGGCAGGCTGGTGTTCAGCCATCTCCAGGAGAGCAGGGCCCCGTCATGGGTGACAGTGACTTGGAAGGCAAACAGCATCAGTCCAAATGTCCCCCCCGCCCGGCTTTTTCTTTCTTCCCCCAGCTTTATATACTGGGCATGATGTCATATGGATATATGGTAGCTGGGGTCAGCTGTTCTGGATGCGTGTCCTCCCAATTTCCCCGACATCCTTGTCAGCATGGCAGCACAAAAAGCAGAGAAGCCTTTGGCTCTGTGCAAGCCCTGCCCAGCAATAACAAAGACATCTCTATGTGATCAACACCCAGCACCAATCCACAGGGTAATATTCCCTGTCCTATTCCTTTACCTGAAGCCTAGGTGGGTAAAAAGTTGTGAAAATTTAAATGAGAGCTTCTTAAAAAGCTCCCCTACATATGCGTGTGAGTGGATGTGTGTATATATACCCATATTTAATATGATTATATAAACAAATGCATAGACATTCTATGTGCTTTCATATTTTATGTAAAATCTCTCTATAAAATCTTTCAGCTAGGAATTGGATGCATATATTGAATTTTTTTGTCTGTAAAAACCATAGTGGAATTATGGTATAGAAGATGCAGATGGTTAATACAAAAACTGTCACAGTATTTTTACAATCACTACACTTCTCTTCAAAATGTGACTCAGGGCTTTACCTCCCGATTTGCAATTAGGCAAACAAAGTGAATGAGTGGGCAATGAAGACATCAGGGTCAGTTCTCACCATCTGTGCTTTGTGCAAGTATATTCATTGTCATCTTGCTATTAAAGCTTCCCCAGATAATTTCCTGCATTAAGGTTTTATAATTTTTTTCAAGGTGTCACATTACAAGGAGTGTAAAAGAGTGTCTTGTAAAGACATGGTGTAGCTAAGTGGGTATTTGAGATTAGAATTGGAGGTGATTCAAAATGGTGCAGTTAAATACAATAAAGACACCAGCTTCTAACAAATCTACTCTGCCCAACAGTTTCTTCTTCAATTTCCTAAAACAGAAAGGAGCTGTTTACCAAAAATTAAGAAATACTAAGGTTTAATTTAATAAAAAATTGATAAAGATATAATTTTTAAAATATTGCAAACAAATTTTAAAAAATTGCTGAAAAAACAGCTGTTCCCATTACTATGAAAATTTTTGTTGCCATCTCCTAAATCCTCTGAGAGAGTGAAAAAGAAAAGGCGGAAAGAGATTGTGAGAAGGGGTGAAAATAATCCATATGTTATAGTAGAAGAAACAGTGTGTGTTTTATTTTTTCTGTTCTTTTTTTGTGTATGTATCTGCATTTTTTCCCCATTAAAAAAAAAAACTTCTTTAACATCAGGATATTAGTGAAAAGATTCAGAATTACATTATTGAATATCATACACCCATGTGAATACACCACATCACATCAGTTAAAGGCATTGATAATCTTCAGTTGTTTGCACTATTCCTGACAATCATAATTGCATTAAAAATGGTTTAGCAATTGCAAGTGTTTATGGGTTCATCTTTCAAAGCAGAGGATGCAAGTATATCAAAGCTAATTTTTATACTTGAAAAATATGTGTTTATGTGCAATCTTACATGAATATTCCAGGAACATAAGAATGGTTTTTGTCAGAGGCAAAATTTTGCTGTAAAACTTCATATGTTCTCACCGCACATAAAAATATAAACAGCAGTCAGATTGCAAATCTCTTAATTTTATATATCACTGATGCTCTATTGGAAATATTTGTACGTCATTAGAATTTTTATTATTTTGGTTTGGATACATTTGCATTTATTAACACATTTAAAGAATTGCAATGTCAAAGATACCTCTTTTTTATAGGGTAATTTCAGTCTTGGCTAAGCATGAAACAAAGTTACAGAATCTGTAATTCTTGTCCTTCTTTTCCTTCTGTAATTCTTTCCTTCCCTTGAAAAAGTGAAATCAAACAAGGTAACTCTTAAAAGAAAATGATCATTGTCAGCAGTAGCAATTGACTTCATATTAGCTTTAATATTTTAAAGTTTTCAAGCAAGGAAACCCTGCTTTTCCCAGAGGTTTCTCATTCCATTAAAGGAGTGATAAACAATCTAGATGAGTGTGCATAATTTCTTCAGGGGCTTATCAGTAATAAGAAGACCAAGCCTTCCACAAAAGAATAAGGTAAATTACAATGGAGTAAAATCAGTGCTGAAATCCAAATGAAGTGCCAAAGCAAATAAACAAGTAAATAAATAAATAAATGGCAGAGCAGAATAGTATCTTAATTGGATACACATCTGAGACAGGTCCTGAAAAAGAGATCTTTTGCAATTCTACTCTCCAGCCACTAAATTATACAAAAGATGAACATAGATTTATTATTGAGAATAATTTTAGCAATAGTTTCTGTAGTGTAGTTGATATAAATAATACTAAAATCCTGAAAGATGATTAAATTAGATAACCCTTAAGGGATTGCATGACAGGCTAGTGGGAGGCTAGTTCAAGGTGATAAGAATGATAACATTGGGGAAGAATTTAATGAGGGATTTTAAATTTCCTTGGAGAGGTAAGTAAATGAAGTAGCCTTTTAAATAATTTAAAACAGTAAAACAATAAGAAAAAATGGATTTTAGTATTGTTAAGGAGATTTATTTGATCTGGACTAGTTTACTAGGACATTTTTTCCTGTAGACTAAAAATATTTGCCATTATACTTTGAAAGAAGTTTTTGAAGTAAATATGACATTAAAATGAACTGGATCACTTAGCTTTCTCAGATTCACTGTCAGCCAGCTCATGATTTGTCTCCAAAAGTGCACTTACACATGATTTGGAAGGTAATAATGCTAAAAAGCTTTTTTTTTTTTGTGTAGATAGATATTTTTGCAGGAGACTTAAAAGCAGTATTGTGATTGATATAACCATGTGATCAAATCATGTTAAGAAAGTAAATTCTATGAGAATATATTGGGTTAGAACCCCATCAGATGTACAGCCAAGTTAATGTCAACGGGCAGGTTTATGTTACTCTAAAATATTGATTCCTTTATGCTGTTGATTGATGGGTCAAATAGTTGTGGTACTCTGTTGGATCTGTTTCAAAGAAAGAATATCCCATTACAGGCAGCCTTGGCAGCGGTATAACCATGAGATTAGGGAGATTAAAATCCTGGAAGACGTGTGAAAAATCAATAGCAGAGCCACAGCCCTGGATTTCAGGAGAGTAAAATTCAGCTTGCTTTTGGAATTTCCATTGGAAAACTGAAGTGGGGAGAAAGTACAGCAAATTCAGCAGACAGTCAGCATGGATGAACAGTGAACTCCCCACTGAGCTGAGCCACCAAAAAACCCTCCAAACCAATCCTTAATATAAACCAGAGGCGGAAAGAGTTTGATTATGTGCAGTACAGGATGAAATGCCATAAAATGGTGTAATTTTGAGATTTATAAATGCATTCATTTGGACCTTTCTGAATGCTTTTGTTCCTACTGGCAAAATACATTAAAAGTCTACAGAAATAAATTCTTACATTCCAGAACAGGCAGCTAATGATGAATATTGTGAGAGGTATAATTTGGTTTTAATCTAAAAAGAATGAGATATATAAAACACCGTTTAGTCAGAATTTCACATGGAAAGATGAGCTGAGCTCAATAATACCTTTGGATGTTCCCAGGTGATTGAGTGGTTTTGAATAGCTATGTAAAAAATCTTCACCTCAAAATTCATTTTGCATTAAAATTGGGCATTATGCAAATTAGTTTTTCTTTGCTTCTAGGTACAAGCTGTAAGTTTTGCTTCTCCTTCACTTAAAGAGATAAACTATTAACTGAGGATTCTGAGCAGCATGAGCAGAAATAACTTTTAGTATTTCAGTGTGTAGAGTCTTTAGGTGTCATGGTTTTGGCCATATATCTTCCATTTAAAAGAGGAAAACATAAATATTTATTAAAACAAATTCTTTCCCATCATACATAGATGAACATAATTTCTGCAAGCATACACTCTGGGATACACTGGGAAAGTGGGTAGTCTGGGACCAAGACCAAAAATTAGCTTTCTGTTATTGTTTCATGAAAAAGTAATAAAAAATAACAACAAAATAGTTTTTCTCTTAAAACAATTACCTAAAATATGCTAAATTACAGTTCTGAATTTTGTTTCTAAACCAGATTTAAATGGTAATTCTCATGAAGTCAATTTAGAGGTTGAATAAATCTTAGACAACCTCAGAAAAGTAAAATGCTTTTATGTATACTAAAAAAAAAAAAGAAAATATCAGTCAAGATTATTTAGTTAAAGCTAGCTTATACAGACAATTTATGAGCTTGTTCAAAACTTAAAATGGATTATTTGTCTTGTAATGCAAAATTGATAAAATCAGTCCAAAGGTTATTAGCATATACTTAGGATGATCAGTATAAAAGTGAAGAATAGTGATTCTACTGTTATTACATTTGGAAATTATTGTTCTAAGGATTTTTTCAGGTATAGATTTCATTTGGACTTACTGTTCTTGAAGTCCACTAATAAATCTGTCTTCTATGGCTTCTGGTCCTGTATGAATTCCATTATAGTTTTGCTCTGTAAACACACTGACAAATTTCACAATTTAATTATGTCGAAAGAATGAAGAAAGACCTTCACATTCTTCATTTTTAAATTTTTATTTAGACACTCATTAAATAAATTTGCCTCTTTCCTTAAGTGATATTAATTCATTTGGCAGACAATATTTTATCTGTGCAGTTGAAACATTTTCCTCCATTGCTTTTTGTATTCACTGACATGGGATTTCATTTTCACTGTGCATTGTGTCTATACAGTGAGATTTTTGTTTAAATTTCTCTCTAATCATGTATCTTGAACAATTCAACATTACCAGCAAACTTAGTGGTCTTATCAATTTTTTTTCTAGAATATTTACAAATATACTGAGCCACACTGTTCTCAAATAGCAACATTTGTAAATTTCCTTGAGAGTGAAAACTTCCCTTTTGTTCAAACCTTCTATTTCCTATCAAGTACTAAGTGATCATCTTTTCACACAGCCTCCTTTTTGCCTTATTTTTTTTTCTTTAAAAGCCTTTGGAGATGAAGACCATTGTCAGATTTTTGAAATTTGAATGAATTATGACTAGGTGACATGGACAGATACACTACTTAATTTCTTTAAAAATTCCCATAGGTTTTTGAGGTAAGAATTTCTGACACAAAATATTTGTAGTCCTTTCCCTTTTATATGTGGCATATAGTTATATGTCTGTAAATTTGATCTTTAATCAAACACAGGTTGACCTGCTGTAGTTTCTCCTTCACTGATAAAGTCCTTTTTCAAATATGTGCTATTAAATGCAATAATTTTCACTTTCTGCCAAGGCTGGTTTAAACAGATAGGATGTTGACATTCATATTTGAGTCCCTTCAGTGCCTTACTTGGGTAAATGGCATTCAGCCAAGATGTTAATTCTATTAATTCATTCTAAGACCACTGCTACATTTGATTTGGAATTATCCATCTGGTTCATCCATATAAATAATGCCTTCAGTATAAGAACATTCCACAGTCAACAATATTTTAAAAGAATAATGTAATCCTTTTTGTTTTGATTTACCTTCCTAGGATATTCCTGTTACATCTCATCTAGTGGCTGCACCCACTCATTGGAAGATTTCCTGATTTTGAAGCACTTAAGAGGTTTTTGTGGGTTTTTTTCTTATCCTTTTGGCAGACTTCTGCTCAAATATTTCTTGAAATGTCTTACTATGATTCTATATTTAACTTCCTAGATATGTGAGCTGGCACAGGCAGGTTGCAGGAAAAACCTTGAAACCACTGAGGAAATGCAACAAGAAAATTTATTTTCATTACCTCACCAGCTGGGGGATCCCCAAAGCAGTACCCAGGCAGAGGCACACAGGTGAAATCAAAGGCACAGCAGAGCTCAGTCCATGCTAGAGGATCACCAAGTCTGCTGTTTTCAGCTGTATTTCAGGGATTTGGGCAGGTGTAATTTACCACCGTGTTTTGATCTTTCACACAATAGGACAGGAGTATCAAGCATATTCAGTAGTGTGTCTCTAAGTCTATCACAAGCCTATGTTAACTAAACACAGATATAAAAGAGGGTTTAATTACATTAGACATAAGGAAGAAGTTTTTTCAATGAGGTTGGTAAAAGAGTGGTGGCTCAGAGGGGTGTCAGATGCTCCATCCCTGGAAACATTCAACGTCAGGATGGATTGGGCTCTGAGCAACCTGACCTAGATGTTGCTGCTCATTGCAGGCAGTTGGATTAGATGATCTTTAGAGGTCTTTTCCAAACCAATTTTTTCTATGATTCTATGTTCTACTTATCAATCACACAAGGCTAAGCAACAATTAGTATATTATATATGTTTTTCAATACCTCAGCTGCAGATCACTTGAATGTGTTGACAGTCCTTCTCAACAACTTTCCCTTATTATCCAACTCTAGAGTTCATGCCCCTGTCTAATTTTTCATTTGTCTAAAACTTTCACTTCTTACTTAGAATAGCTGTCTTTTCTTTCCTGTTGAAACATAATGGTTTTTGAACAGCTTTTGATAGGTACCATATATCTACTGTGAATTTATAATACTTAATCTTCACAGTACCTTCATTTTGTCTGCAAGCTAGCATTAATCTTTCAGATATTCCTTTTAATTTTCTTCCTCAGATTAATGTACACATTTGTTTTAAAATGAAAGTTACTAAGAATTTTTGTTGGCTTGGATTTTTTTTGTTGTTTTTGTTTGCTTGCTTAAAGGTATCAAATTTTAATGCATTAACCTCATAGTCTGTATTAAGTATAGAATTCCACCCACTGGAGGACTAAATCAAGAGTAATTTTTTCTCTGTTGTTTCAGCAAATACATTCAATTCTTTTTCTACTAAGATTTATAATGTCTACATCTTGAAATTAATGATGACAAAAATAAAAGTCTTGCTCTAATTCAATATGAGATTAAAAAATGTCAACAAATTAAAGGGTAGTTTGACTGAACAAGGAATACAGTTTTTTAAAAAAGGAGAATTCTGCTACATGGAGATTAAGATGTGTTCCTCAAATCTATGAAAAATTGAGTTAACCTTAGCAATAAATAAATAAATAACGAATTAAGGAGAAAGAAGCATGTCAATTCTTAACAATAAAGTGCTTGGATCCCAGAAAAACACTGAAAGTCAAATCCAGTGCCTACATAGGGATGGATTACTAGTAGGGATGTTTTTGACTGCCTGTGTAATATGGCTAGAGTGACTGTGAAACACTGGAGAGCCCAAATGAGATATGAAGCATGAAAATGAAAATACAAGAATACATGAATGAGTAACAGTTTGTCACTTCATTTTTCCATACTCGTTCCATCCCTATGCATCAGCATTCTTTCCTTTCCCCCACTTTGTTCCATGCCCACAATACATTTGAAACAGTTCCTTAAAACACCGCATAGTAAGTTTTACACAGTCCCAAAAATTCTCTCTGCTCCATGCCAGAACTCTCTTGCCCCAGCCTGCCACAGTAAAATCTACAGCAATTTAGATCATAAACTGTCTTACTATACAGGACATCCTGGAAATTTAGGGTTTTTTCTGCTGAATCAACTTAGTGCGTTTTGTAGTGGGGACAGCAGCCTAATTGTGCTGCTTTGCTGGTTTTAGGACAATTCAGGGTTGTCTTGGTTTTGTTGATTTCCTAGCGCAAGGTTTCAAGTCCCCATAAGAAATTTCATTGAGTTATTTTAAGATGAGTCTGCCCATAGTCCCTTGCCTTGACTGGTTTTCCATATCAAGCTCCCCTGACTGTTATCCTCACTGTTCACTCTAATCCCTGATATGCTTAGTTTAAAGTTTGCCCCCATCCTGTTAGCAAAGTTCCCTTTACCTCCATGTGACAAATATATCTTGTCTCTCACTAGCACTCCTTATGCCTCTAAGAGGGATCCATGCTCATAAATTCTGAAGTAATACTGCACCACCAGCTGTACCAGTAGCTGTTAATTTACAGGATGGATCCAGCCCTGTCTGGAATTTTCCCCTCCACCTTTCTCCTGATGCCAGAAGTCAAAATCTTCTGAGATCTTCCATCCTCAGGGTATCATCCTTCACTTGTTCAACCACAGCCTCTTGCTATCCTTACTCTCTTGCAGCCAGCTGCTCAAGTTCTTGGGTGTCTGTGAAGACTCTGTCAAGCTCCTGCTGCTACACAGCCCGCTCAGCTCCTGCCATAGCTCCTCCACCTGGTGCCTCAGGCCTTGGGCCATGGGCTGGCTTGCACAGACATTGACAACTTTGCCCCAGCCACTTGGAAGCCCAGAGAAGAGAAAGCTAGGCAATACAGCAGAATTGTGTGAGTGGAGTCCACAATGAGACAAAAGACAGAAAGCATTAATCTCATATATTTTGTCTCCAAATTTCTTTGTTATTTTACTTCATCTATTTAATTTCCCTTACACTGCCATATATATAACATGGAATTTCCCTTCTAGAAGGGTACAGTCAGAAAGTATCTCACCAAATGTTCCACTTTCCATAAATGATCACTTTGCTATAATTTATGAAGACTTTTATTTCAAAATGTACAGTGCTGCAGAGAAAACAGATGTAATATGTACATAAAACTTGCATATTTCTATTGAAAAACATCACCAAATTGAATATTTTAAAAATATTTTGTTCCAACTTGGTTGTAAATCAACAAATATATTTTAATGGACTTGTGTATTAAAAAAAGGATCAATTAAGTTCTTAATTTTAAAATGTTTCTGTTTAGAACCAACTGAGTAATACTGAGCTCTTTTCTGTAACTGAAATTTTGATAGGCTAATGCTTTAGAATGCATCACTGAGCACAGAATGGAAGGGCCTTTGTCACTGGTTTACAACCTGGAACCATGAGTTATGTTTTCATTTTGCTTCTCTCCAGTGGGATGACATGTTAACGTATCTCTATCATATCACTGAATCTCAGCAACATCCCTTTGGTATCTGAGATAATTTACTGTTTAGAAAAGGAAGTTTAAACTCCAGTCAATAGTAAAAGAAGTGAGTACTTGAAATAAAACTGCCTAGACCATACAGTAATTGAATGGTCCAGGTAGGAATTTAGCAAAGATGTGCATTCCCTTGTGGAAACTGTGTCAGTAGAGCATATAATAGTTCAAGCATCAATTTTACTTTTTTTTTTCTGCTCTGAGTTGGGGAAACTATCACAGGGTGGGGAAGCACATCACTAAGTACATATTTTATTTAAAAAATCCAAAATCCAAAAAACCCACACAATCCTGTCTATAGATTTATTTGCCTTTAGGGTTTTTTCTCAAGGTTTATTACTGAGTACTTCTTGGCAAGAGAAATATGAAAATAAACTGACTTAGAAATGGTATTTTACTCCTTTACTATCATAAATGTTATATTTTAATTTATTGATAGGAAACATTATAATAATGATTAGATATGCAGAATGCAAATCTAATACATTTTGTAGTCAAATGGCAGGTATCCTGGAGGCAAAATGCTTATCATGCATACACTGTAAAATATGTGTTTGCTTCAGTCTTTTGGGATTCTTCAGTATACAACCCAGCTGAAAAATGTAATAAGAATTTCATTTCATAGTTGTCACTGGGGAATAAAAAATATGGCTGACTGAATAATATTTACATGGAGTTTTGTTTTTGTATGCTACAAGTCTTTGAACTTATCAAGTGAAGGCTTAATCAAGGACTTAAAAAATGTTTGTTAAGACATGTCCAGATGCTATTGCATTTGAAAAGACAGTTGCAAAGAGAATCTCAAGTATATTGCATTTAAGACTTCTTGCTGGGATTAAAAATGAAGATTCTTCAAAAAAATGTAGATGATCATAGTGAAAAATTAATTTACAAGACTTCTAAGCTCTTTGACTAGTCATAAATCAGGACTGCTTTGAAAAGTTTAGTATTTTTAATTACATGTGTCAGATGCTTTGCATTTCAGAAATAAACATTCTAGCTTATAATGAGATAAGGTTTTTTTACCTACATTGCAGACAATTTTGATTTTTTTTTAAATGTGCAGGGCAATTCAGCAGGAGGGGAGTCTCATACTGTTGTCAATAAACAAATGTGTATGAAAAAACACCATCAAAGTTGGGAGGAAATGTTAACATGCAGGGAAGCAGCAACTGATCTTGAAGACACTGAAGTAGGGCAACCTGCAAGGATACACTGACAAAGACAAATATCAAATGAATTTCAGCTATAAAATGGCAACTTAGCTCTGGTGGCAAATAAAGAAGAGAATACGTAGGCCACATTCACATTATTAATCACAATAGAAATCAGATTTTAAAAGAAATGTGACTGTCAAAAGATTCAGCTGAAGTATATCCAACAGAAAAAGTGAAATTGTGGTTCTCAGACATAGTGGGACTTTGTTTCCATAAACCACTGGGATGAAGTTAAGTGCAGTAAAAGCTCTCTGAAGTTGAGCAGTTACAAAGATGGAGAATGAGAAGAAAGAATATTTATATAAATCAAAGAAAACTACAGAAATTATCCATTTCTATGGTAATAGATAACAGCAATTATTAGACAAGAAAGATATGCAATTATAAAAAAGAAAGTGAAAATTTATAAAACTATTATGACATAAGGCATTTACTAAGCTATCTGCTAGAAGAAAGCGTTTTTGAAAGGTTCTGGGCAGCACTTCTATTTTTATAATGTTTAGCTTTTGTAGACGTACTTTCCCTGAATTTATCCAATCTATATTCTTTGTTTTAATAGCTGACAGGATGAAGTCTTAATTAAATATCTAGCTGATATTTCTAATATAAATCTAATATATCATTTGCAACAAAGTTGTGTGTCAAGTGAGCTTTTGGGCTCTACTTCTTTTGTTCCAGTGACCATTGGGCTTTGACAGAGCAAAGGATACACTCTGTCTTCTGACTAATGTCTTGTCCGTAGTGTATTCCAAGACCACAAAGAATACATACTTGCAAAGGGGATAACAACTTTTTCTACCGGCTGAGACTATTGGCACCAAGTAAAATTATTCTTTTTTTAGGTTGCACCTAGAAATCATTTATCTGCATCAGATAACTTGCTCTGACTGCTGTCAGGTATATGTATCAGTGGTCTCCACAGATGACCTTCTAAAGGGAGCCTTGCCTAGAAAGCTTGCCATCTCATGTTCCCCTTGTGGAAGGACTACAGTGTGAGAAAAAAAATCACAGTTCTGCCCTTCCCTTCTTCTTTTAGGTATCCAGCTACTGCCTTATCATCTTATTAAAAAATAATTTTCTGTGTGTTTAGAGGGGAAATAAGGTACAATTATCCCATCACACCACACCTACATATACACACACACTACACATAGAGTTGTGTGCGAGCACATGCACAGAGGGACACAAAACCTCCAAGCTTCAGATCCTAGGCCAACCACTAATTAGAGAAAAAATATGGAAACATTTCTCTCTGTATAGCAGATCAGAAATTTGCCTCAGAAACTTTTGAGTATGAAGTCTGTGAACTTGCTACAGTCAGGGTTAGGACAGTGGACCCAGATGCCCTGATCCAGTATGACAACACCTGAATTCTAATGCTACCCAGCTTGAGGCAAACCATAAAATACAGTCTGAGGTAGAATCCTTTAATGCAGCTGCCCTTGAAGTAGGAGGACAGCAACATGGCAAGCAATCTGTTACAAGCCTTTATAGCTAACAAACAGAGATATTTGATTGTCACTTAAGGAATAAAAGAGTGTCTTTCCTTAACTTTTTTAATTAGCATATTTCTCTGAAGCTTCTTACAGTGAGACAAATTCAAAAGAATTCACAACATTTCAGTGACAACTTTTTCCTCTTTCTTAAACTTGTTCCTCTTTAAGTTTTAGAACAGCTTGAGATTGGCAGGTTTTCTAAATTATTGTTTATATCCCTTTGTTATATGTGTGAAATCACCAAAACCACAGGTTTTTTTCCTCTGGTATGTGTAGAATGATAGTTACAGCTAAAGTGTGTGCTGCTACTACACTTCAGGAATTATTTGGTTTCAACAACGTATTAGTCTGAGTAGAGGTAACTTTACAAATCACATAAGCACTTTTTCTTCATCATGCTTTGGCACCACCTTCTGCTCTGCCCTGAAACTAGTATGATAAAACAGAAGATGGTGTTGGTTACTCAAATACTTACCATAGCTCACACATCTGAAAAGCAATTTTTCGTATCCATAGAGACATTGAATGATACTTGATGTACTTGATATAGTGTAAGGTGGGCAAGATAATCGAAATTAATCACTTAATGGAAAATGTTCATCGCCAATCCTCTGGAAAGTTCCAGTTATTCACCTTTCGTAGACTGTGGTTATTATCCAAATATAAAGAACTACGAATTGTAAAACCACCTTTTCAGGCTGTACATTTACTGGATAGTACCTTGTCACAGAAGTGCTCTCATTAAATTCTGTGAGATTGTAGCTTAGTATTCAAACAAACAACGAAACAGTTTTTGTTTGAAACCTAGCTTGAAAGGACATCTTTTGTCAAAGAAGAAAATTTCCAGAATGGTTTAGTGAATGCTAAAGTTAAGAAAGGTTTAAACAGCATCCTGTACATAACATCTTCAAATAAAACCCAATAAGCTATATGTAAAATATAACCTGTGCCACCTGTGTAATAACATTTTCATGCATCCATTAATTATATATTGGCCATTTTTACTCAAGTTTTCAATACATGAACTGAGAGTTACTCTTATCTACAAATTTACTTGTGTCATATATAGGCAAATAGAAGAAAAAAAAATTTTTTTCAGGCTGTACTTTCCTGATAAATTCTATTTGTTTCATAAAAGGTACAGTATTTCTCTGAGATATTTTGGACTTTCATTACTCTCAATAACAAAATAAAATGAAAATAAGTAGGAAAACCTTCAAAATACTTATCTAAACAAACTCTACAATCTTAATTCATTTTAATATTTCTACCAAAAGTGATGTGGGAATGGCAGATAGATTAGACAAATAATGTCCACAGCGCTCTCATGCTGCACAGGAAAGTTTCATTAACTGAATAGAAGACTGTGGGGATTTTATACCATAGATTGAGTACATTCTGATTTTTAAAAAATTTATCTTAATAAAAACTTATCCTTCTGATGGAGTGGTAAATAGGTTAAATTTGTATTCATGCAGTAAATTTTGACAGACAAGATTTCTTGAATTTGCTAGGATTCTAATAAATGAAACCATTTATTTTTCAGTATTATTTCACTTCATAAGAAAGGAAATATTAAAGTGCTGAAAGAAATGACAAGACAATGGGCTTATCTGATTATTACTTTCTTCATATCATATATAAATACATGACAAAGGTTTGTTAAAAATGCTTGAGAGGGATTGAATGTATTTTGCTGACCTTCCCTAGGCTGTGCAGCTTAATTTAGGGGGTTTTTAAATGGATAATTTTATCTAGAAAATTGGTGGGTGCCAATTCCTGAGTACCTAAAATTATGAAACTGATCTGAGCAGATTTTTACCATTATGCCAACCAATGTCCATACTGTGATTCAGATGTTCAGCCTTTGGCTTTACAGTGTCTGAGTTGGATCTCGCTTTCAATGGACAGAAGGTAATGAGCATTTCACCCCATTCTGAAGACTATGCTCAGAACAGGGCAGATCCACTGTTCCTTGGAAATGTCTGTCTCTGCAACCCAGAATGGTTAAGTGAGAAGTAGGCATTCACATTACAGACACCTTAAATCAGACTTGCCTTAGTGAGCATGGAAGACACAAAGCAATGCCAATCCTACCTATTCTACCTCTCTCAGTGCACAACAACCAGGCTGTAAGGGCGTCCTACTGCTAACCTAGCCTTTAAAATGGCCTCTTTTGTCAGAGGCCTTCTTTATTTCCAAAGAGGATATATGAAAAGAAGCGAGAAAGATGAAACCATGCTTCCAATGAGAAATAATTAAATGTCTAACCCAACATATTATTGAGAGATTTTTTTTTAAACCATTATTGTAGTATTTGTATTTTTTATTGTATTTTATATTTATGTATTGTATGTATTTATTTATATGTGAATGTATTTGTATATGTATGTATTTATTTATATTTATGTATTGTAGTTGTACCTTGCTAACTTAAACAAAGGTAGTGAATTATTACAGGTTCCAGGACAAGCAGAACTGAAGCTAAGGTATACTAAAATATTTGTGTAGAGCAGCACTTGAATCTCCTCTGAGCCCTGTGCACTTCTCCAAAACCTGCTTTTGTGTGTTCAGAGTCTGAAATAATAGAGAGGGCTTTTTCTCCATCTAACAGAGTGGAATTCCCTTTAATGTAAAATTGCAGATGTATGTTGCACATCATCAAGAATGGTTTGGAGTGCTTCAGGGTACCTTTAAAAAATATTTGAAGGCCAGCATGGGGTGGTGTTGACTGTGTATTTGATGCAGCCTTCTGGATAAGGATTTTGGCTCCACTGTCTCTTAAACTATGCCTAAATAATGGCTTTTAAGAGTTGTTTGGAACAGACAGAAATAGACAACTTGCAATGATGTAACATAGATGATCAGAATCCAGTGGAACTTCCCTGGTTTTCTTTCATTTAGTCCTGTGGATCCATTGAAATAAAATCTATTAACCTCAAACTTTGTTTCCCCTTTTGTTGTTTGCATCTAATTGCAGCTAATCTTCAGTGTCTGTTCTTCATTGATTCCTGAGACAGCGTATGGCAGCTATTTTTTAACTCCCCTGCTTTCAGTTTAGTTATGATGAGCCTCGGTAGTGCTTGGAGAAAACCTGATTTAGTATTAACATTTTGTTGATTTAATTGATTGAAATATCTTCAAATTTTAACTGAAGGAAGATATGAAGATGTTAGCTCTTGATAATATGTGACCTATAATTCAACAGGACGCATATCATGTGCATCTTTCACTACAAATATTGTAGGATATTATACAAACTGAATTCCAAGGCTCCCTTGCCATGTTCATATCAAAGATGGATCACAAAGCACCTCTGCCTTAGTACTTCACTAAATTATGTATTATTTGGAGAGAAAATATCTTGCAGGGGATGACAGCCTGAAGGACTGAAGGATGATGTAGATCCCCACAAGAGTAACTGAAGATACACAATACTCTGAAGAATTCCCTTGTCTGTATCTAATTCTGCCTCTACAAACTTGTAGCTGGGGCCCTTAAAAGTTTATAATTCTAATTCTTCTTCAAGTACATTGCTAAGGAAACGTGATAACTTACAGAAAGAATCTTAAGTGGTCTCTACAGTTTGTCCAGGTAAGTCTAAAAGGTAAATAAAAGAAGGTGCAGCAATTTTATTTCAGTTACTTGATTTTATTTTCACTTTTTGTAAAAAAAACCCAAAACAAACCAAATATAATTTTGGATGTCAGCTTAGTCTCTTGTGGCTCTTTCTGTGCTTACTACCAATGACAGATCATTAAGTTCTTCCCATGCTCCCACCAGCAGAAGAATTAAGTTTGGGAATAGGAGAATGCGAGATACAGTAAGTATAATATGGCTATCATTGATTTGAGCCTAAAATAGGTAAACAAACAGACTCTCTAAAATTATCAACCTTTCCAACTCCCTCTTTTTGAGACTACTCCATCTCCTTAGGCTTCTATATAAGTGTCAAACTAGCTACATTACCAACAGATATTTTTATCTTTACTTGGCATACACTCTCCAATGGTTGTGAAACACTGAATTTAATCAAATACCTAATAAAACCTTGGTCTTTCACTTGAATTCTAGTCTATGCCTTTCATCATTACAAAGGGATTATACATTCTATGGGTTTAAGTTTGGTTGGGCTTTTTTTTTTTTTTTTTGTTTTTTTTTGTTTGGTTTGGTTTGGTTTAGTTGTTTTGGTTGTTTTTTTGATGTTTTGTTCGTATTTTTTACCTGGAACAGAAACTCTTTGTATTTCAAGCTAAATCTCCTTGTACAGCAAGCCTAAACAAATTTCAGTTAAATACAACTGCGTTTTTGTTAAAAATACTAGAGTGCAAGCAGTGAAGTAACTAATCAAATTTTCAAATATGTATGCTGTGTTCATCTTTTAATGAGGATCTATTCTTTGTGATATTATATTAGCAATGAAGTTATACATTTGATTACGGTAACTTATGGATCAAGCTAAACTGAACCATAAAATTTCACTGATATTCACAGGGAAAACATAATCAAACAGAAAAACCTGTTAGCACTCACTCTAGGTACTGGCTATGTCAGAGTATTCTTGAAAACAGGAATCATGAAATCACAGTTAAGAGATAGATGCTTCAACTGTGATTGTTTAGGTAGTATTTAAGTTTTTTTTGATCATTAAAATGACTGGTTGGATTTACAATATGATTAAGTGTTGGGGTGTTTTTTTCTGCACACCTCCAAGATAGCACAACTGCACTAATTAAAGAGAAGTAGTCCTACACTAAGAGAAGAGTTCACTGATATTCATTAAATGCAATTCATATCTTTATTCAAGAGCAGTCTTTAAAAATATTGAGAAATATAATGGTGTTAAGAAGAAAGGGAGAGAGAGTGAGAGACATGAAAACTAAAAATTGTGTTTCTCACAGACTGCCTAGAGGAGTGATCACAGTGAATCACCAGGGAGCGGGGGAGAGACGGGTCAGGGAGGAGAAATTTCTTAAAAAGGTAAATAATTTGATCAAATAATCAATATAATGTATTATATTATATATAATGTATTAATAATGTATGAATATAATGTATTAAATGTCCAGCTATAAATTATGTAAATTTAACATTTTCAATCAGTTTCTTTGAAGGTAAATTGCCAGGAGAAAGTAGCTTTTTTCCCAATATTGGTAGAAATGACAGTCAGTGACAGTACAATTCCCATCATATTATACAATTTGTAATGCACATCTTATCCTTAGCTAATCATCAATTAAAATGATTAATTTAAAGAGTGCAAACATTACATATCAAAAAGTGCAAAATGAGGAAATTCCTTGAAGTTGAGAAAATGAGGAAATGCCTTATGAAGAAAATATTACTTTTAACAAAACCGTGATATTTTGCTTCATTGAAAGGATTGTGTTGAAATATATAACATGTGGATGGAATATCTCATTTGTATAGGGGTTGGGGCAAAATTTTATGGAGTTGAGGTCATGCAACAAACATTAGACATCATCGTTGTCTAAAGTAAGCACTGAATTTTCCAGGAAACACATGACACAAATAAAAAGTTGTTTCCTATGTGTTGATCTCCCAGGTAGCTGCTTCGTTTAAGTGATATGATAAACTGTCAAAATAAATACTTTAAATGAAGATACAAGTTAAGTGACAGCAATATCGAAATAAATATTTCTTGACTTTTGTAACTAATTTACAAATAACTTTGAGTTCATAATTATTGTTAGAATTGACAGAGTTTGGGTTAGTTACAAAAGTGCACGGCTCTTTGCTGTTGCTGTTCTTTGTCTAGAGAAGTGAAGCAAAACACCAGAACAGAACTTCTGATAAATATTTGAGGTAAAATACAGTCCTTTGTATGTGTACTAGTATTTGTTCTATTTGAACATCTAAATGTCCACAGAAGGAAAGCAGAAAAAGATTTTGAACCTGCCCAGCAGATCATGTTTGATTTGGATCTATGTACGGATGAGTGTTTGAAGATTCTATTTCTATCCTGTAATTAGCTGAATATAGCAAAACCAATAAGGAATTCACAATTTAATTTATTATTATAGAATTTCAGATGCCAGAAAAGATGAAGTTAGCTATACCTGTGAACTACAGAACATTTTAAAAGCTAAGTCCATGGAATCGACAGAAGGTCATTTTATTCCAAGTGACAGTAGAAATTTAGATGAGACATCAAGTTATCGTCCCAAAGAACAGTGGTACTTTTGTCATAACTTCTTTTAAAAATAGCTCTAGAAAGTATCCTTTATTTAATAGCGCTGCACTATTCATCTTCCCTGCAGTGACTGAGTGATGACCCTTGCAAATGTAGTAATTAAACTTTTGAGTTGCAAAAAGGGCCTCTGACAGTCTCAAAAGGAGAATTACAAATTAGAACTCTGACAGACCAACCCTCTGAAAAAAGGAGCCTATTTCCCCAGGCATTTTAACTCCAATTCAATCTTGACAGATAGAGTCAGGTGTGATGAAAAAATCCCTCCAAACAAGTTTAACATATTAGATAATGGATTTTAGGCTGGTATATATCTGCATTTTCTGCCACTAATCATCCAAATTGTAGTACAGACAAAATCACATCTGTACCCATTCATCCTTCAGCTTTCTGCAGAGATGCTCTCACCCAACTGTTACATATCCATGCAAGACTTAAGCTTAAGCTGTATTTTAAATGCCTGAATTAGAACTTCTGTCCTGGTATACAAAAAAATGTTTTGAGGCACAGCTTGGTTCCCCATAAGCCTATCATACCTCACTTTTTTACTTATCATTTATTAGCTATTGTTGTCATAATCTTTTTAAAAGAAAATTCATTAAAAAACCAGTTAAATTCAACTTTACTTAAAAGCTTCAACTCAAATGTCTTATAGGTAACAGTAATACGCAATCAAATAATAATTAGGTAATAACTTTTAATGAGGTATAATTATAATTAGTTAATCTTAAATTAAAGTATTGACCTTGAGTGACAATAAACCACACTAGAACTAATAGTTAATTGAAGGTAAAAGTTAATGTATTGTGCTACAGATTTTCAAAACACGGTGGGCTTTAGGGTGGTGACTTTCCTCCTTTACTCAATAACATGGGCTCGATTCACCATCTTTTACCTTTAAGAGCTGGACAAATGTATTCTCATAGATTCAGAGGTTGCAGTTGAAAAAGTTGCTGTTCATCTATCAACTAGTTTGTATTGAAATGGTCTGGAAATATTCACATGGTCTTAATTCTGAACTATGAAATCCTACAGATAAATGTAAGCATTGAGTGACATACTGTCACTCTATCGAGCAACACGAAACACAGAGACAAACGCAGCCACACCCGAGAGAAGGCAAAGAAGAGAGAAACTTTATTTTGGTTTTCACATTATATAGAGTTCTGGAAACGACCACCGATTGGAAGGTGAAGTTACCACCTCTCTAACCACACTGGTCAATGACAAAGTCCATCAAACCATTCTCCTCCCAGGAGAAGGAATGAAAAACAAAAAAGACAGTTAGAAAAACATGTGCATGTTTACAAAAACAGCGTGAGAAACTTCATCACAAGAATGAAAACACCAGAAGGCTGAAAAGTGAGAGTGACAACATACAGTGGCTTCAACAACTTTTCCTTCTAGATCCAAGTCAGAACAATGATTTACATAGCTTTATCTTGGTGACTTTCACCTTCTTACCAAGGTCAATACATACTGATGCTCATGACCCACAGGAAAACATTCAAAGGAATGGAATTAAAAAATGGAATTTAAAAAAGAGTCATAACCCAAAATTTATTGCATGTGTGTTAAGATGATTTTTTCCAATCTGGGTCTTTACAGTGTGTGAAACATGGTCAGCAGATGAAAGGAGATGATTTTCCCTCTCTGCTCTTGTTATACCTCACCTGTAGTGCTGCATCCAGCTCTAGGGACCACAACTTCCTAAGATGGACCTGCTGGAGTGTATCCAGAGAAGGGACGTGAAGATGATCACAGGGCTGAGCCACCTCTCCTATGAATTGAAATTGAGAGGGGTGAGGTTGTTCAGCATGGAGAAGACTCCAGGCAGATCTTCTATCAGTCTTCCAGCACCTGAAGGGAGCCTCCAGGAAAGCTGGAGAGGGACATTTTACAGGGCATGTAGTGATACGACAAGTAGAAATGGCTTTAAACAGAAAGCAATAGGTTTAGATTACATTTTAAGAAGATCTTTACTGTGAGGTGAGACACTGAGACAGGTTGCCCAGAGAAGCTGTGGATGATTCATCCCTGGAAGTGTTCAAGGCCAGGTGGGATGGGTCTTTGAGCAACCTGATTTAGTGGAAGGTGTCCCTGCCCATGGCATGGGAGAGGAGGTTGGAAGTAGATGATCTTTAAGGTCATCTCCAAGCCAAATGGGTGATTTGATTCTGTGACTAATAATTCTATTCGAGGAGTTAATATTATGCTCTAGGAGTACATTCACTTACTTATGGCAGAGTGCTGTTTAGTGAGGAGTTTTAAATTTTATTTTGTGGCCAATATTATTAATCTTTTTTGCATTAATGCCTTAGGTTAAAGTAAGTCAGGTTCAGTGACTGATTGGTGCTGTGAATTTTTATGAAAATAAACGCTGGGAAAAGAATAATTTTTATTTTTCCTCTCAGCAATGTTTTTTAAATTGCATCCTCAAGTGACATTCAAAGCTTCCTCTCATTTAAAATAACATTAATCTAGATACTGCAGAAAAGCAGTCATATGGACATTTGCATTGAGAATCTGTAGACAAGTATATTTTTATTAATTATTAAGAAGCTTTTTGGTTTCATGGATCAGCTGATACCCCCCCACAGTTCACCTTGTTCTGCAAGTAGTTCCACTGATTTCATATAAACTCAATAATCAGTTGGGGTTCTTTTTGAAGAACAGAACACTGTTCAGGTCCCCTGTTGTACAACAACATACATCCACTGGATTTAGCAAAATTGCACTGCTTTAGACCAGCTGAAGATCTGGCACATAAATCATGCACAAATGTTATTCCAGTACACTGGGAAATCAGTAGGGCTGTTTAGAAAGTAAAGATCATCTGGAAATTCTGGTACTGTTCCAATAAAGCTTAAGCACAATAATTATTATTGATGGTATATTGCTTCTCTATTTCCAACAATGAATAAGGATGGCAGAAGAATGCATTAGAATAGATGTTTTGGGATTAACTTCTTTATGCATAAAATACCTTCCCCCAATGCTGATGGAGACTTTTTGCTAGTGCTTTGCTAAGATTAAGAGCTAATGGAAGGAGATAAAAATAGCCTTGTCCAAGACACACCGAGAGGCCAGTCTGACAAAATAAGCCTCATTTGTTTGTTACGTATGTGTATTGTTACGTATGTGTGTCCCAGCCCCACACTTAGAGTGATAAGCCTTTATATTACCAGCAGGATGGGTCCGGATCCTATTTCCTCTTGCATTGACAAAGCATCCAGAAAGGTGACTTGGTAAACAGTCACCTTCACTTTAATGTAGAAAATTTCCTTTATCTTTTTAAAAAGGAAATGTCTTAGACTGCAAGGATAGTCAATAGGAGTGAGCCTTGAAGCAACATTCCATCATTATGTTTTGTGCTTAAGGCCTTATATATTTCAAATAAAGCATCTACTACTATTCAGATCACAAGAGATCATCTTCTTTATATTGTCTTTGTCCTGTTCCAGTTTTGATTCTGACTTTCTCATAAAAACAGGACTAGGAAATGTGTTAGTGAGAACACTGCTTTCCAGTCCCTGTTGAAACGTAAGATGTGAATGTTGATTCAGAAAGAGTTCCGGAGCATAGCAAAAGTGGTTTTTTTTGCCAGAATGAAATAGAGCAGATAATGTCTAGAAAAAAGAATTTACACTTAATTCTGTTTTGAAAACAAACTAACCCTTACATTTACTTCACGGATAAATTTCTGGGTTGTTGAAATGCTTGTTATTTGGTAATTGAAACAACAGAATAATTAATTTAGTTCATTTTACTTGGAAAGAAAAGGTTATATAAGTTATTTACACATTTCAAAATCTAAATTCAAGACTTCTTTTTTTCAGCTGTACCATTTGATGAAAGTATATGAACTCTTGTATTTTTCATGTACTGATTTTTCAAAAGTGTTTTAGCACTGTTCTAAACATCAGCTTTACAGAAGTTTACAAACATACGTTTGTAATATACATATACATATATTCACATGTTTGGCTGTTTTGAGGAAAATAATCTGTTACTTTTCCTTAGGGTGCCATGACTAAGTGCATTTGAAACAGAGCAATTTTATTGTCAATACTCTGGGGCATATTCACTTTTGGCTCAGTTCTGCAGAGGTCTGCATGAACTGCTGAGCATTCACAACATTGACTCCCTTCCCTGACTTTCATTCAGAGCTAGGACTCATTCCCATGCTCAAGAACACTTAGAGGACTATGTTAAATCCAAATGGATGGCTTAGTTATGTTATATTCATTAGCATCAGCTGTAAACCAAAGTGTTCAGGTAATCATGTCAAAAATACCAACTCCCTGTCATCAGTTGCATATACAATGCAAGAGAGAATTTTTACTATCACCTGTTTCTCATGGAAGTTCCTTGTAATTACAAACCCTGCATTAATCTATACTAATATATTCACAATGGGTTACTGTGAAGTGTTGATATATATGTATACATATACATTTAACACAAATATGGAAACATATCCCATGTGCAAAAATAGACAGTGAGATGAGAAGTGCAAAGGCTGCAGCTCTGCACAAATGACTCTGATCACTTAATGACTCATAATGGCTTACTGAAAATCTAAGGCATAAAGTAATGAAATGCAGCTCGTTGACAGCCACCCACATGTGACAGCCTGCACAATAATCCAATGATACAGCAATGATATTATGTTACAAGATTTTAAAAACTTTTGACTGAATCAGAGTGCAGTTTGGACATATGACAGAAAATCCAACTTACAGGGACCTCATTCACTATGAGCTCCATCTTAATTAACAGCTGAAAATGAGCATGCAGTTTCTTCTGCAAATGGGTTTGTGGTTTGCTGCCTACTGGGCAATTGCCCACTTTGGAGAGCTGGCATGTTATCTGGTAAAGCTCAGTACACAATTCCAGCTCCAGTTTCAGGCTAAACCCTCACAGCAATTTTCCATACAGTGAGTGAGCCTCAGAGCCCTGAGTGAATGGAAATCGTTCTACAAAAGGATGATCCCATGTCTTCTCCATGTTGTCTGGTTTTGCCTATAAACAAGCCGCTGAATTTGTAGTCCTGTCTAACTTTGGGTAAGTGATAAAACAAGAAGAATGTGCTCTCATGACATGCACTTAGATAAAATGTTTTCCTTTCTTATCTCTGTTGTGGTACTACTGAAACAAATGACAGCATCTTTGAAATTTGTATTTTTAGGGGATTATTTCTGAATATTCTTGTAAATAAAATGCAAGCAGTATAATTTTGAGGAAGCAATTACAGTTCAAGTACTCGTCTATACAAACTTGTTTACCTAGAAAACAGCAACTCAACATTTAGGATTTTTAAGGAACTCCACCCACCTCCAGTTTCCTCAGTATTTACTTAGCACTCATAGGCAACTCTCAGTACTCCAAAATGTATAGACAGAAATGGAAAGGGAAACAAAAAGAAACATGCCTTCAAAAGCATTATTTCTTGGAGTTTCCATTGCATCCCAATATTCTTCCAGCATCCCAGGTTTTTAGCCTCATGTTGATATCAAGGACATCTTATAACTCTTTTTATGCATGTATCTTTCTTTATTGTATCTGGACATTCATATGCAACAATCAAATACATGTTTTTTGAAGGTATTTGGAACTGGGGTTCACTTCTAAAATGTTCCTAACATTTTTCAGACAACACTTGTCTTATGGAAAAATAAGAATTGAAGACTGTATTTAGAATAGCTGTACTAAAATGACATCCACGTAAAGACATAATAAAAGCTGGTGATTCTCTAAAAATATATTCTTCTTGCAAGAATTGTGAAGCTTAGTTTTTAAATACAAGTATACCACTACTCAGAGCAAGGGATATCATTTGTTAGCGGGATGTTCTGTCCTTTTGTCCTGTACCTGACTGAATAAAAATGCAGAGGGTATAAGCCTGAATGCATTAGATTATTAAAATCTCCTTTCCACTGAACAAAAATTTGATTGGCTGTCTAGTGAATTGGCCTGGGAAGTACATAATGATAGTTAGAGATTAAAAATCACCTGTGCAGGCTCTGTTCAAGTGTTCTCATAATCATATAAATATGAAGTATGAACTAGAATGAAACATGTGGCAGTTCTCATTGACACGGATTTTAATAAGAACTTTGTGGAGGCAGCTGAAATTTTATCCATAACCAAAAACGTAATTTGATAGGCACAAAATCAAGTCAGAACAAACTGTACGTGGACCACAAAACTATATATTCCAGTCCTGTAATAAGAAAACCAAAGAAACTATTTACTTTTTTAAATTTCATTTTTAATAGGAAAATTTTTATATTAGACTGTATTTTATTAGCAGCACTTCTAATTCTCTGTTACTCTTTACTATGTTTCTACTGTACTGTTATTTGAAGAAACTGCAGGCAATATTTTATTAAATAAAATACATTCCATTGTATGGAATGGAACAGTAAATATGTTCCTTTGCACATGCACCCAGAGCACTTTGTCTGCCCACCAAAAAACTTAACATGATTGAAGAACAACACCCACAGTATAATTACTTCTCTCCTTTGCATGCTGTACTTTAGTTTATAGATTGATATTTCTTGTTTGTTAATTTCATAGAATGTAATTAAATTAGGAAAAAAGAACCAACAAAACCAGCAAATCAAACCATATTGAAGTTTTTTCATTGAAGGTGCTGGTTTATCTGAAGAAGACAGTGATGTACTATTGCTTTTCTGCAATGGTACAATATATTTATGAATTATACTTTTGTAATAGGCACTACTATGACTGCACAAATCTTTCTGTACATATCCCTGTATACTTCTGATTTGCTCAGGACAATGTACAGATGGATTTTCAGTCCTGCCTGACACAAGTCTGTTTCTTTCACTGGAGAAAGCTCTTATATTTTCCACACCACTTTGACAGCATGAGAAATTACCTTCTGATTGCCATATCAAATGACTGCTGTATCAATGCACTCACTACATAATAAATATCCTGCTAACTTGGGGATAACAGCACTCATTTGAAACACTTCATCATGTCTCTTTCCCATCTGGAAAGCAACCTATACATCTCCATGTTAACAAGGTTTTGTTTTCCTGCTCCAGTTTGATAGTGGCAGGACAATCACAAACTGAAAACTTCCACTAAGCGTATTCACACAGTGGCATAAGTGAGATAAAATGTTGATGGGTCATTACATTTGTCATCTTCCAGTTGCCCATGAAAATACAGCTGTCATATACAGAGGATTGCTTCAAACTCTCTTGGCCCAATCTAAGCAGGTTTTCTCAGGTCAATGAATGTCCCTGTCAAATTTCAGATCTCTTACATTTACCACAAAGGTCTTCCACAGGTGGTACAACACATAAAAAGTATGATGCAAACATTACATTTAACTGCCAGTAATGCTTTTATTTACCTTCTACAGATTAAAAAAATGTTGAACCATTTTTATTCTATAATTTAAAAGACACCAGTTGTGCCTGCTTATATGACAAATTCAACACGAGCCACTCTGAAAAAGACTTCCAGCTTCTCAGATCCCATGGCAACCATTTAAACACAAAGCTATTTGCACTGTTAAATGTGGGTAGAATTCTAGACTGTGTGTATTGTATATTAGTATTTCTGCCTTGTTCAAATAGGACCTGTCTGTTCATGTAGCACAGAGAAGCCAGGCATCAGTGAATGCACCTTATACCAGCTCTAGGAAGCAGCTAATTACCTGTATCAGCACCGCAGCTGTATCTCCTAGCTAAGGACAAGAAATAATGTACTCCCTTTATACAGGAGTTCATTCAGTACTATGTCATGCACAATTACATTCCTCTATGATTACCAAAATGCTGGGGGGGCGGGAGGGGAAAAATAACAAAACCACTCAATCAAAACAAAACAACCAAACAAAAACCGCCCAAATCAACAAAAATTATGGCACACAAAACAATTATTTCCTTGAAATTATCTAAGTATGAATCATTGCTGTCTGTGTGGGGAACAAATGAAAAAAAAAAATCAAAGAGCAAGGCATGCAAGTATTTGTCACTATGGAAATTGCAATAACCTCTACGTAATGAAATAATTTTTTCAGGAAAGCATCTTAAAAAATACATCTTGTATATATTTATGACCATCCCCCTTTGCCAAAACTGACTTAGATTTTTTTTTTTAATTTTTCACTCTTTAGTGCAGCATTAGGATTCCACTACTCTTCCTATCTTGTATTGTACTCATTAAGAAAAGGATTAAGGTCAGAAACACCCAGTGATCAGGAAGTCGTTCACCTTTCATAACACTCAACCTTTAAAGTTTTATTCTAATTGAAAGTTCCTCTCTTATATAAACAAGCAGAATTTCATTTTAGTATTTTTAAAAATGTTTTCCAGTTCTTCACTCGCATGTTCTCTGAGGGCTTCCTGAAACACATGTGCACTGATGAAGGACTTGATGCAACAAGAGCGGGAAACTCCTGAGACATTGCCTGGTCTGTGACATGGAGTACTAAAGAATAAGAATTTGCACTGACCTTGCTGGCACTATGTGAGAATTATGCAAAACCACATTAAAGGTTAAAATGTTATGCCAAGCAACCACAGTCTAGATAAATAAGAAAAGATAAATGGTGATGGCAGCCTAACTACCCTTGGAAGAGACACCCATAGATGTTTTGCTTTATTACATTTTCAAAGTCAAATAAGATTAGTATTGGATGTATAGCATTGATCCAAGGTTGAACATGTTTTACTGCTGTCTGGTTTCTTTCTTAAATAGTAAGCGCAACAAAGAGGTATTTGTTTGCAAAAATTTTCAGTTATGTTGAAGATATTTGATCTCAATATTGGCAGCAAAAGAATGTCAAATTCATGTAGAAATAGGACATGTTATTTTACTCTGTGATCAGTGAGGAAAATATACTAGGTACCTCTCATCTTCTCTTAAAACCAATATTGTGCTTCATATTTTATTTGGTTTGTAACGACAGTCAGATGGAGGCTAGAGAGCTGTTCAGTTAATTCTGAAATAAATACATGGATTTGGTCTACTGGGAAGTTCTCTAACTTTGAATGGCTACATCCACCCACTGACTAGTTCTCTATTATCTCCAACAGAGATTTAAGCATCTGGCTCAGTAAGACACCTAGAGCACAGACATCTCAGTGTGTGTTTGGAGCTGCCTCACAGCTCTGAATCACGCTTCCAAAAATCTTCGTGTACAGTTGGCTGAGCACCTCTGGCCAAGAAGTAGTGATATTTTCTGTGACTTACCTTTAGGTTCATAAAGCTGATTTCTTAATCTTTATAGAGATGAATAATACTAAAGCTTCAGTATCCACTGATACTGAAGCTGGTGGATAACACACAAAATAAAGATCATTGGTGTGTGTATGATTTTCAGCATCAGGCTTGAATTGCAAATTTCAATAAAATATGAGCTGTGGCAGAAATTTCTCATTATACTAAATACATCCTTTCAGATATCTCAGCTTGCCTTCAGGAAGACCATTGATCTTTCTTCCTGGAATACAATAGACTGTGATCTTTAATTTATTCAAAAATTTTCCATATAAACCTAAAGAGATCACAGTACTGGAAACTGTGATAAAAACAGAATAAGAACATGCAAGTTAGTATAAGGATAAAAATAAATTAACTTTTTCCATTGTAATATTTAGAATTCTGATGTACTATTAACTCTAATATTTATGACAAAGGTAGAGGAACACCTGGTTGAAATAAACTGTCTTCAGTTTTATTATGCTAAATGTAAGAAACAGTACAAACAGATTTTGCAAATACTGTAACCAAATGTTTTTTGGTGCATCTTTTTATCTAGGGGGAACTACCATCAATGGCATCTTAAGGATGTTTCCAAAGAGAAACTATCACCTTCTGTAATGCCCTGGACACTTCATGTATGGGGCTAAACCGAGGTTCGTTTGCTCTGGGTAGACACACGGCAGGAATACCGACCAGATATTCTCAAGAGGTAAAAATCACACAAAACTTTACTGGCAAACTTTAAAAAATCAAGGAATTTTGGCAAAAGATTTAGCAGAACATAAAACACTTATCACAGCATAGATTTAGCCCATTCAACTTAGCAACCTGTAAACCCATTTAATATTATTTTCCATAAAAAGAGAGTTAAAAGGAGAAGAAGAAGAAGAAAGGGAGAAAAAAAGAAAGAAAATATATAGAAAAACACAAATATAGCTTGCAACTCCTGGGTTCTAGAAATGTAGCATGAAAAACTCCAAGATGAAGGTAGGGTTAAACATCAATTTGCTAAATGGTCAGCCTTCTTAAACCCCTGGCCCATCATGGGACTTACTCCCAGGTGGGACTTCTTGTCACCTGGCCACTCAGGGGCTGGGTTAGGCAACACTGGGGGGCTGCCTCCAGCATGCCAGGATAGACAGACAATGTGGCCCTGGGGGGTGAGGGGGGTAGGGCACTACCTCACCAAGCAAGGCCTGACCTGCCCCCTACCAGACATTCCAAGCATCCCAAGATGTCTCAAGATATTCAAGCCTTTCCAGTCTCTGACACCTTCCTCTAGTCTTCTATATACTAGGCTACTAATACAACTAATAGCTTAATTTCATCGCTCATACATTATTATTAAAATATTATTTAAACCTGAAAGACTTTGTGATATGAACAGTTTTGTCTGATGTGAACTATTGATTTAGTGTTTGCGCATGGTTTCTTTTTGCCTCTTTACCTTTCTAGATGTTTGAAATTGTGTTTTGGAATAAACATATTAAGTGTTACAAATTTCATTATTAATGGTAATCATCATTGAACAAAAACTTTGCTTCTCCTCTCTGAAATCTGTGGAGTTGTATTAAAATGTTGATTTGATGTATGACTGCTGTTAGCTTAGTTTTGTCCTGAAACAGCCAAATTCATAATTCTTTCACTTTCCTTATTGTGAAGTTAGAGTAGTGTCAAGTTGAGGGGTTATTCCCTGGGTTACAGTTTCTTCTTCACTTTATCATGAAGTAGAGGGCAAGACTGACCTGTGGAAAGCCCAATGAATACTCCACAAATTTTGAAGATGCGTACATCAAGGTTAGAAAAAAAGTTATGGTAGTCTTTTGTCGATTGTTTTATCATTAACTTAGACCCTATCTATTAGAAAAAAAAGAACCCTACAGTCCAAAAGCCCCACTACCATTGCTATATATTTTTATGTTGTGTAAATTATTATCATTATTATATGCAAACTACTATTGTCACCTATGAATTCTACAGAATATTTGAAATACATGCAACATAAGTGTAGGCATCCTAGATCTACTAGATTCATCTATGCTACTGAAGAGACCTCCAGGGAAGAGCTTCTTGCTTTGAAGTTTAGTGCTGCAGGCTCATGCCTGTATTTTTCTGGGGAGACCAACCCTCAACAGCAGAGTGATGGTATTTGCACTGCCTAGAACTTGGCTAGGTCCACTTTTGCCTCCATGCAGTGTCTTTTTAGCCCTAGGGCCTAATTACTGTTTTTCTTACCTGTGCATAAGGGGACTTTGGCTCAGTAAAAAGTTTCTCAAACAATGTGAGGAATTTAATTTAGTTAAATGAAATAGTGTCTTTACAGCATTAAATTCAAAGTCTGTATATTGTGTCCCATGGTATGACATGAGAGTGTTAACAGGAATGTTACAGGGTGCACAATTTACTAAGTGTGGCATTACCTACAGCAGGCAAAAGTCAGTATCATGCAGTCTTTGAAATTTCCTTTTAGAAGTAGCCTCTGGTGCGAACTGTACAGCAGAATTACATGCAAGTTTGTCTTAGAGGGGACTACAAGTTTCTGTGAGAAGAGAGCTTGTGAGTAAATTAAAAATTAAGCAGTATGGATAATCAAGAGACAAAGACTCAGGGGACCTAATTTTCTTCAGTCTATACTGCAGTGATGTCTCTCTTTAAGCTGAAAGGTTTGTAGCACAACTCTTATCAGGACTTACAGTTGGATAGAGCTGGAGTATTAGAGTTTAGGGAAAATGTGACCAAAGTGAAAAAAAAAGTTAACTGTTTTAATAAATATTCTAATTTTTCAACCATAGAAGATGATAATAAACTAGCTGTCGTAATACTGGGTTTAAATTAAAAAAAAAAAAAACCAACAAACTTGGTAGAATAATGAGTATTAAATTATAGTGGTTACACGTTACTGTTCTAATAATGTGCTTCAGGAAGAAGCCCCTGTTTCCCTTCTAGAAGACTCACAGAGACCCAGGTATTTACATTTAGCATTTGGTATTGTCCATGACACACTGCTTAGTGTATTATCTCGGTACCACTAAGTTGTTTGTACCTATTTGTTCAGAGATCGATCCATCAGGTGCATGGTGTGCAGCACCCTTATTTATTCCAAGACTATGGAAGATTTTACCAAGTGGGAAGGGAGAGTTTAATTTTGTGTGATGATTAAAGAGGCAAAGAAATCCCGCAGTGGCAAGCTGTCCTTCCATGTCCTGTTAGATGGATAGGAAGAATCACATAGTTTTTTACTTCATCCCTTCTTCCTAGACTCAGTTTGGAGTAGCTCAAAACACTTTGCAACAGATGTTCTGCTCTCTTAGCCCTCTGGGGCCTTCTTTCAGCTGAAACACTTTGCAATACAAATTGTTCCTTTAAGGCTACATTCTTCACAATGTGGCCAACATAATTACATTATTTTGGTTTTCTCACATATATAACATTTATGTTTCTAAGTCAAGGTGCCAGCAAACAATCATTGCCTGGAAGAGGATGACTTGGTATGATCAGTGTACACTAGGGAGGTTTCTGTAGGGAAGTTACTTGTGAACCATAGTCATATAGGCTTTGTAGGGAGAGGCCTGGTTTTCTCTCCTCCTAAAAGAGCTGCATTCCAGAAGTGACCTCAGAAACTCAGAGCAGATCAACTGAGGACCATAAGCTCAAGTACACTGACACTATTTCCAGTACATTGGCACAAATTAGAACTATTTTCAAATTATACATTGCTTACACAGCTGATGAATTTACATAACTCAAGGTTTTTAAATACATCTTCAGTAAATACATGTCAAGAATGGTTTTATTAGAGTTGATCCTGACAGAAAATGGCTGACCTTCTGTAATCCTATCCTGCCCTGATTTTATGATCCTATGATTAAATGTATAAATAACCTCAGGAGCAAGAAGCTTAAATTTGGATCACAGCAGGTTTTTTATGCCCAAATAACTTCAAAAATAAGGTAGCAGACCACTTTCAAAAGTCACTCAACATTTCAGTATATGCAGCCTTGTACAAAATTAAACTCCAGGTGCATGGCTTAAAGTTTCTGTGAAAAACTCAGGTTTGTCAAGTACTTCAACATTTGCAGGAGGCAGAACATTAACACTACTTTGGACATTGACTCTGAAATTCTGCTTAATTTACACTTCAAACATAGAAGCTTTTTAACAACCTTGCCCCAGATGTAAAGCAATTAAAGGCTTAGGGGGAATATCTAGAGGCAGAACTTTAGGTACTCCAGACTAATTTGTTTTAAGGATTATGAGATGTGTTAATCAAGCTGAAAATATACCCTAACTGCATTAAACATTTCTCTTTTACCAGAGGAAATCTTGTACAAATTTTTTTGAGGTAATATAGTGGACTAAAAATTAAATAGAGTTAAGTTTCTAAATTAAATAGATTCCTGAATGTTCAGACTGCTACAAATTCGTTTCAACTTGAAATACAAGGCTGTAATATGGAACCCTAAAGTCACAAGCATTTTTAGGTTTAAGTTTGACCATCTTTAAGAGCTAATGTACCTATTTGCCATTACATCTAGTGCTATTAGTTAGCAATGTCGAATATCTACAAATCTGGAAAACAACATAAGGTGGAGATACTCGAACTTAAAAAAAATTTGCGATGTATGAACAAATTCTTATGAGATAAAAATTATGAGAAAGATATTCATGCTAGGAAAGGCTTAAAAATTCTATGAAAACTATAAGAAAGATAGTTGGTGGACTTTCTTCTTCTAAACTGAAGAAGTATGAAAGCATAATCTGAAACATTGACTATATTTGTGGCACATAGATATTAGCTGAAAAATCTCAATTTAAATTCTGGAACAGCTTCAACACCTCTTTTTCTCTGATTTATTTCAGACAAATGACATGACTGTTGGAGGAATTTAAACCACTAGATTTTTAGAGGACTTATGTCATTTTAGGGTTTATATTTTTAAAACTGCTTCTTTTTCATTTTAACAACGCCTTCGTGGAGTCTTCCGCTCTGTTTGAGATATTTTTTATTCTAGCTACCAAATAATTTGCTCAGCATTCATGGTCTGGTAAAGCATATATTTTCAAAGACAGAGTGAATTCATTTGCAAACATTACTGCAAGGAGGATGATTTTCCAGCAGGGCTGGAAAGAAAGGGCTAGTATTCACACATACTGGGATATGAATTTTCTCCCATTTTAGATGCCCATCTCCAGTGCTACACATTGCTTAGCTTCTCTTAATTTGAGAGACTTTGAAACATTAGTCATCAATGTTCTTTCAGCTATTTCATGCTTCTATTTTTTTTTCAGCTGTTTATTTCAACAAAACTGTTACAAAAACTACTAGGCTAAACAGACTTAAAATGAAAGCTGCAATGACTAACATATAGTCAGAAAAAATGGCAACTTTTGAATTTCAATATAATTTCTTATGTATCTTCACTATCAAGGCTGAACTGCTAATTAAGAAACAATCACACAGCACTGTCAAGTGTTCAAGGGAGTAACAATGTCATTGGCTCAAATTCATTTAGGCAGGTATGCTTATTCCTGAATTTTGCAATTTCTCTGTTCAGGTTGCACAAATCCATTACAGATTTTAATAGAGAATATAATTAATTAGACATGAAAGGCTGTTTTAGGGCCTTTTCCTAAACATCTTATTAACACTTTATTCCAATTTTCCCTATATTTGTACAGAAATCAGACATTGTGGGATAAAAATGAAAATGAGAAAATTTTGAAAGGATCATTTAATTCTTTCCAGACAGGAAAGATTTCTTATCATCCTGGGGGTTTGTGTTTATTTGCTTTGATAATTCAGTTCTAAAGGAGATTAAATCCTTCTGTATTTTCATGTCTAGTCGTAGTGTCCGAGTTCTTTAGGGAAAATACAAGACCACACAGACCAAGACACTAAAGAATGTTCTGAATGGAGGTAAAAGTAGGTATGAAACTCTATTTTTGCCCATAAAATGCACACACAGTACAGTGAGAGCCAGAATGCACTGTAGGATTCTGTGTTTTGACACCAAATTGATAATTTAAACACAATGGATTTCAGTTAGTATAAAATCAGGAAGTTAAAAAAAAAATATGCCACACGTGTTTTAGCTATGGAATCTTTAACATTTCTAAAGAAAAAGTAAAAGGAGTGAATATACCAAGTAAAAATACTGAGTGAAAATACTGAGAGCTTCCTGTACAACTTAATTATTTTATTTCCAGAAGTCAATTCAAATCTTCACTGAAATTTGATGCGCTAAAGAGAGGTTTTATGAGACACATATGAAAGACTGTTGAATATGAAAGTAGATTGTATGTGAATAAAGAAAGCAGAATGAACTCAAGACTTCTAAGGAACATAGACGAAATGGAGTTGCACTGTTTCATTTTGTTATTGTGTTATTGTGTTATTGTGTTAGGCAAACACAATAACAAAATGAAACAATAACAAACAAATTTGCCATCAAAGTAGTATTTAGACTCTAGGGGTAGGAGAAGGAGAAAGACTGAGATACTGAAAGGGTTTTTGGGAATATAACTGGGGAGATGAGTCTTCAGTTTACAAGAGTTTTTTCCCTCAAAGAGTCTACCCTGTCCTATAGTTTTCCATCTCCCTTCAGGTTGCTGCCTATCATGTTCAATATATTGTCTTTTCTTTCCAATTCTTTTCATCTTATTTCATTTCAATACTACAAATATCTGAGTATGATAAAGGATATATTAATTATTTATAGAAAACAGAATTATTGGGATTTTTGTCCCAGTAAGGCTGAAAAAAGGCAAATAATAGAATTTAGATTTGTGTATTAAACTTGTTATCATGAAAAATTCAGATTTTTTTCTAAATTCAAAAAAGAAGCGTTAAGCTGTTTTCATAGAATTCTTTTCTACCAAAAGTGAAAAAAAATCCCTTTAATTTTCATCATAATCAGTAAGACCAAAACAGAGTTTTATCTTCAGTTTCCAGGATCAAAGAATTCACTTAATCTGATACTCAGAATAAAAATATGTGTTTATGGCAAGTGCATTACTCATAGATGATACACAAGAAACAGAAGAGTTAGTTGTAACTGCCATTTGAAATGAGAGTCATTTTGAGATCTGCAGTTTATTTAAAGATTTTTCTCTTTTTGGAGTAAGAAGAATAAATAAGATTTAATATATTCTAAGCAAAATCATACTTTTCCTTATAGGAAGAAACTGGTTACGATATCATGCATTTAATGGGTACAATGACATATTACTTTTACTCTCTTTTCAATTACAATTTTATCATAACAAAATAGCATACAAAAATAACTACACACTACTTTCTTTATATACAGATTAAAGAATATAGACATGGTTACAGTAGAGACAATATCATATCCCTCTTTATTTCTTTGCTCTAAAGAATGAAATATTGGGCATTAGGTTAAGACACCGTCAGACTTCAATGCCCTTATTGTGATCCTCAAAAACTCATTTCAGTTTCCATTTAAAGCTGAGTCAGCCTGCAACAGAAAAGTTACACATCTGGGGAATCCCAGATAGTTATGAATGCTGACAGGGTCAGTCTCAGCATTTTTCTAGCAGGTAAGTCAAATAAAGGTCTTTGGAATTTACTTGGGTTTTTTTTATTTCTTTTACTTTCTTTCATTTCCTTCCTTCCCTCCATCTGTTTGTAAAGAAAGTATTCTCAAACTTGTATGGAACCGGCCCTTTTTTTGTCACAAACTTTATAAAAATAATTTCTTATCTCTGAAGTTAGTGCTCAAGAGTCTAGGTTCACAGAAAAAGTGTTATTTTTAGTTCAACATTTATAGACATAGAAAACTCTGAGAAAATGTAGTTAAAATTAACATGATTTACCTGCTATTATAGGGAAGCCAATAATCCTTACCCTGAAATTAGTTTGCAAGGAATAGAAAGCTACTGCATACTGAACCTTAACATTATTGTCCAGGTCAAGATTTTTTTTTTCAGTGAGACCTGTTTTAGATTTTAATTAGTTTAGTTTCAGCTGTAGATTTAATTTTAGATTTTTTAATTAAAAAGTACACCTGTTGGAGTTTTGTTGAAAGTCTACTAGTGATAAGTAAAAACCTTGGGATTCAGCTGTGATGCAGTTTGCATTTTGTATAAAAGTATTTTGCATAAAACTAGTAATTATATTTAAAAGTGTCTTTGAACCTGAAGTTTTACAGTCAACTGAAAGTCTGTAGTCACTGTGACAACACAATGTGAGAAGAAAAGATTAAAGGGCATGTTTTACAGATGTGCAGGAGGTTTGCATGAGATGTGGTAGAAGACAGCTGTTGCATAGTATGGCACTGCTGACATGTAAGACATTAAGAAAATAGGAGATATATCTTTCAGCAGTATACAACACCACTGATTAGAATGAGACAAAAGAATATCATGTGTTTTCTTAACAGAAGTTGGTGGCTTTACTTAGAAAAAGAAAATGAAGAAATAGTGACTGTACATTTTTAGCAAATCAAGGTAAAACAAATACTAGGGTCAGTATGGAAATCTGGCCCATAATCTGTGGTTTCTAACAATTTAAATGCTGGGCTAAATTTACTGATAAAGAATGGTCACAAGGCTAATAAACTTGTCTTTATAATCACTAATCAGAATTTGATGTTATATTTTTTATGTCTTATGTCCTGCTGTAAGACAGCAGGAAGAGATATTAATATTTATGACGGTAGATATTACAAATAAATCTAGATGTTGAAGATTCTTTAGCAGTTTTGGACTGCTGAGAAGAGATGAAAATGGGGAAAAAATACAAAACAAAATAAAAATCTCCAAAACACAGCAAATAGGCTTGAGCCCATTTCTATAGTACTGGAAACATTTAATACTATTGATGTTCCTGAGATCTCATTTTTATGATGCTGCATGAACTATATGAGTAGTGTGGTTGAGAGAAGAGTCCACTAGCTAGGTGGCAAACCTTAAGTAATTGTTTCATGTTCAGACATTTTTTTAGAAATTATTTAAAATAAAATACCCCTTATTGAGAGGTAGATACATCATCGGTTCTACACTGTTTGCTTGCTGAGCCCCAGAAAATGCAGTCACCCCCAAAAGACAGAATGTCAACAGGCAAAATTCCCTATCACTCAAAATACCATATCTCTGTTCTTCTCTGACATGCATTCTAAAAACTGTAGTGAAAGCTTTGACTTCAGTACATTTATTTAACAGATGTTCCCTAATGAGTCTCAGGGACTATTAGTTTCTATCACAGACAGTTTAACTCCGTTTTCTTTTGATACTGGAAGGCCAGGAATCTGCTGTAGTACTGCCTAGAGCTTAGCAACTGAAAGGTGCGAAACATAAATCCTCTTTTGTCTCTAGAATGGAATCCTTAAATTTACTATCAGTTCAAATAATTTAGATATTTATAATGACTTTTCTACCAACTTCAAGAATTTCAATACACTTTGTTTTGGTCCTATTTACATTACGAGCAATTGTTATATTTCCATTGTGTAGAAATGTGTTGGTTGGTTTGGAGTTGCATAAAAGGCTCAGTTGTCTGAGCTTTAACCTGTGAATAATTTATTGCCTGCCTTGCTCCTTTTGACATCTCCGGTTTATACAGCTGGTAATAGAGGAGAATACTGCTGCAACACAGAAACAACAAATTCAATTGTATTTAATGCTCAGAGTCAAATGTTGTGCAAGAAACAGCACGAAGTGTGGAAATGTAGGCACTATATAAGAGGGTTTCTTCTTTGTCTCTTGGCCATGTCTTCTATTTACTGCTACACAAGAGCTCAATTTCACTAGAACAGAACACCTGCAACACTTTTAGCTTCTGACCAGGTCAGAAGGCTGGGTCAAGTGCTTGAGCACTGCAAACATGTCTGAATCCTGCTGGGCTGAGGTGTGCCTAAATCCACCCAAGTAGTTCGGTAGGATATTACATAAAAAGAGAGAGCATCTCTACCTCTCGTTTCTTAAATGAAAGATACCTAAACTCTTGTCTTTTTCTTGGTTTGCTTTTGGCATCTCAGTGAAGTCTGTAAATGCAGAGTGGTTTTAGAGCTTTGCTTGTCAGCTGTGTCCCTCAGGACATTAAGATCTTGTCAACCTATTTTCTAATTCCAATGGGTCTTGTTTCAAGAGTAAATAATCTGACTACTCTGATAGGGGAAGTTATATTTACTGCTACAAAAGCTCTGGAGAAAAAATTCAGATCAAAAAGGGAAGAACCAACTGAAATTAGGTAGACAGTTACCAGGTGTCTTCAATCACAAAAGCTGGATTGAAGCAGTTAAATAGAACCAAGTTTTTCTTCCAGTCTGACCTAAATACTTTTAGATAAAGACACTGTGGGGCTTCATTTTGGTCCCTTGTGCAGCAAATAGGAATTAACAGTGTAAAACATCATCAATAATCCATTAACACTGGATTGTCGTAATATCTGAGCATTATACTTATTTTATTTATTGCATCTCACACTTTCAGCCCTACTGGGACCTTTCTGAAGCTACAGTCAGGGCTTTCATGTGTAACAACATATTAAGAGCTTAGTACATGACACCTTCATGATATTTTTAATGACAAATTTAACAGAAAGCTGAGTGACATCTCAAAAGTCAAACACAGTTGCAGCAACTAAACAACTAAAACTTAATGCATAATTATCACAAACAGCTGTCGCTGAACTCAACTCCACGGAGCTGCCTTGATCTATGTCACCTGAAGCTCTACACTTTGAATGCTGTTTTTAGCTGCTGTTTTGAAGTTGCATAACTGGAGAAATACTTATAGTCACTTGAGTTATCGTTCAGTTCTTTAAAGGTGCCCTGTAATTAAATAATTGCCACTCTAAAGGTTTTTAAATAGCTATTTTTGAAATTATTTATTTTTAGCTTTGGCAGCAGAGTTCATTAGCATAATATGAGCACTTCTCAAGTTTTAATTAATTCATCATTATGACATGTCTATAAGATAGCGTCCTTGCTTGACATACCATGAAGGTGAGGCCAAATTTTCAGTGTTTGCTTATTGTGACAAATATGAAACAAGCAGAAAAACAAGTAGAATTTATACAATCAGTAATTTTGAACAACTGGAAATTAAAATCTTATAAGTATCTCAGTTTACTGAAATTAATAATTTCTGTACTTAAAATATCGCAGCTAACTTCTTCTTGTGAGGTTTTGTCTTTTGTTTGTTTGCTTGGTTTTGTTTTTTTTAATTCTGCAAGCCTTATGCTGACTAGTGCTTTCTTTTTCCACGCACAGGGTAATGTTTTATTGTATTCAAGAGACTTCTTTTACTATTTTATTAAGACTATAACACACATTACTTTAAATTAAAGGTATAAAAATGCTTTAAGGCAAATCATATTATTTCTTATTGCATCCTGTATATTACATTATGGGTTTGACTTTGGTAAGGACAAGTAATTTTGAAAACTGTTATAAGTCACTGCTATGCAATTTTGCAATCTTTCTTATCATATTATGCAGTTATGTTTCTACTCTGGAACAGTTTTCCATAAAAATGTAGTTAAACCCTCAAAAAAAATAGCCGGATGGTTGTTTTTCTATATGGTAGTTTTGATTTATAGCAAATAGGACCGTTAATTTTCATTAATTCTAATTACAACTGAAAAGTTAACACATTCAACAAATTTTATATAGTCACACACTAAGTGCTGACTTATCAAATCACATAATCCCAAGGGCAAAACTGAACTTGATAATTAAAATAATATTAATCTATCAAGACATAAGGGTTTAAAAACGTAAAGTCTAAAGAATCCTGCAGTTTGGCTCTATCTGGTCAAAACAAGAAAAGTGTGGCTGTCAGTACTACAGTGTGTGATAAATAATATAGTATCTCTTAGCTACCACTCACCAACAGCAAAACCCACAAAGAAGTTACTACATGGCTATTTTTTTCTCATCTCCTTCCAGAGAATGTTGCTGAACTTGCACTGGAACACCAGTTCTAAAGTTTATTTAAGTGTCTTAGATATAACAAAAAACTCTGAAATGGTCTAAGGCTTTTGTCATACACTAATTAGATAATATACTGTTAAAATATTGGTATTTTAGAGGCTTAGAACTATTTTTTTTCTAAGATATGTATATATATGTGTGTGTGTGTATATATATATATATACACATATATGAAAATTCATGGAATAGAACATTCTAGAGCCATTTTCCTCAAAATCCAGTTATTAGTAGAAATTGAGTATGAGTAGAAATTCTTTTTTATAATTTCCCAGTGAGGAATAAGTCTTCCTAACCTAGGAGCTTGCCAAGCCAGTATCACAGAATCATGGCTCACTAAGGTTGGAAAAGATCTCCAAGATCATCTAGTCCAGCCTTTGATGGATCATCATATTTGTCGACTACATCACAGCACTAAAAGCCAAATCCAGTCACCTCTCGAACGCCTCCAGGGATGATGACTCCGCCACCTCTCTTTGATGTTTGTTCCAATGTCTGAAAACCACTTCAGTGAAGAAATTCCTTCTGATATTCCACCTGGACCTTCCCTGGTTCAGCTTGAGGCTATGTCTTCTTGTCCTGTCGCTGGTTGCCTGGCAAAAGAGGCCAAACCCCACCTGTTTTCAGGCAGCTGTAGAAAGTCATAAGGTCTCCCTTGAGCCTTCTCTTTCCTCTCTGCAAAATAATGTCCCACCTTTTAAAGAAGAAAAGAAAACTTGCTACCCAAATGCCTTCTCTGCTTACAGTTGTTTTCTTTGAGTGTGTTAGATGCTGGTTTAAGCTCCTTGTTTTTGAGCTGGATCTTGAATAAAAGTCTTCTGCTTCCTGACAGATAATCTACTATGGAAAAAAATAAAAAAGGAGTTAGACTTTGAGTTAGACTTCTACGACATAGAAGCATAGCTCTTAGCCATCCAAGATATCTCACAGAGGAGGTTAAATGAGGAGGTTTTAATAATCTTTGGCCAGTATTCTGCTAAGATGGAGCAGTGAATAATAAATCCTTTCCTGGGTAGCTACAGCCTCATTCTAGAGAAAAATACCAAGAAGTCTAATAGTCATCCTCATTTTGTTTTTGAAAATAAAAGATATCTGTTCAGAACATGACATGACATGACATAGCATCATTCAGCGTAAAAATATTTACACCTCTAAGATGGCACTCCATCCTTCTTGTCTATAATTGGTTGTTTGCAATATTCCTGGTATTAATGATCAGGTTCACCTTGCACTATGGAAAGACTTACAGAAGATACTATCACTTTGTTCCAAGGTTTCCTCTACATTTCAGCAGTGTATTACTAGATCTGATGCACCAGATGGGGAGAAATGTACTACTTTTTTTTTTATCTTCATGCTCGTTACTGTGCCCTAGATCATCTAACACATTTATGCCTTGTCTTTAAACGTAGGATTTCAAAGGCACTTTTGATCTTGATGGGGTGTTATTTAGCCCACAGGGGGCAAAATACCTAAAAACCCAGTTTGTAGATCCTTGATAAGGTATTAGTCAGCACCAAATGTTTAAAGTAATGAGATTGATATCTTGTTTTTCATGTTTCTAACATCTTTCAAGTTTTGGGGTTTTGACATCAGGCAGATGTAAAGCAGTTTCAGCTTATGGGCAACAGGTAAACAAACAAACAAATGAACAAGAATAATGACCTAAAGATGCCTATTTTTTGTTGTCTGTTCCAGAAGGATATTGTTGTCTATAACCTTTGCTTTGCATACTGAAATCCAGTGGAAAGAATATGTGTGAATACAGACAGTCATTATTAGATAAGGCATTAGACTTCATTAATCTCAGCACACAGTTTTAAGTCTAGATTGTTCACACTGCCTGTACAGCTGGGTTTAAATCTGAGTGAGTCCTGTCCTGTTCATCTATATTTTTCTGTTTATTTTTTTTTTTTAATCAATCAATAGATCAATCAAGTCAATCTCAAACTTTCAGTCAGCACTTCAGTATGCAATTAGCAGATAGCAGACTTAGACTTCAAGCTCCAAAGTCCCTAGGGCTTCCCAAAGACACTGTGCAACATATCTGCTATGTGGCTGTTATAACTTTGAATAACCAACCTTTTTTGAATTTTTTTTTCAAAAAAAAAAAAANCTGATTGTAGGGACCCGGAACAAGTTAATAAAATTGTTGACAATTAGCATGTAAAATACAAATATGAAAACTTAGGGTAATCTGTGATTTTTGTTTCCTAATAATTTAAAATATGGTGAACTGTTTACCTTCATTCTTTCCCTTTGATTTTGTTTTTGGATTTTGAATTTTAACCAGTTCTCTTTTATGAATATTTTTGGAAATAGGTGAAATCATCAGCTGCAAATCACAAAGAGCCACTCAAAAAAACCCTTCAGTTTTGTGATATTTATCCCTTCATTAATATTGTTAAAAAAAAAAAAAAGCAAAAAACTATTAAAATCCCCCGAACAAACAAAAATCAGAAAAAACAAGCACATTAAACTGGACATATATCAAGGCAGAAACCGTTCTAGGATCAGTAAAAGAGACACAACGGTTTCTAATGGATTTCTGGTTTAGGTGTCATGAACGTAATGTCTGAGGTTTCAGAACTCTTAATAGGTTTCTTAGATCTATGACACTGGAAGTGAGTTGATTGATCAGTTTCAGTTGTTGATTGAATTGCTCAATGCTTATTTCTGTGCCTAAAAAATCACTAACTTTCAACTCAAGTTAGTTAACAGTGTTTTGTCTCATCACAGTTATGAAAAAGAGCAAAAATAATTCTGCTTTAGCCTGGAGTCATCTATCTATTATGTCTTTTTATGTGTCACACTTCACAGGTTTCTGTATCCTTAAGTAAAACAGTAAAAGATAACTGATTTCAGTGTACCCACTTTACACCAACCTGAAAGTTTCACAAGCAAACAACTTATTAAATGTATTACCAATAAGGTCAAAGCTTAAAGAAGAATTAATTTTTGTGTCTTTGCTTCCAGAATTACCTTTTCCCTCATCATGTTTTTTTTTTTCATATTTTATTTTTCCAGACAAAAGACCAGATATTTTTGAAAGTTAAAGCTTTGCATACCTTCTCAGGTAAACTACTGTTAACTCTACTGCTTTGATACCATTTTTCTTGATTTAGAGTAGCAACTGCAAAGAGAATCAGGTCTTACCCTTTTATACTGCTTTAATATCAAAGACATTTTCTTTCTGTCCCTCATGTTATATTTTTACACTTTCTCATGCTGCTGTCTTTTTCAGGATCTTATTCCACAAACTGCCACTCACAGCATGTTGCTGAGCTGGACAAAGATATNCAAGAAATAAAGATTAGATCTTAAAACTCAATTTGCAAATTACAACAGCTTTAGTGGGAGAGTCATTCCATGTTAATTTGTTGCAGTACATTTACTCAGCAAGAATATGTCTAATGGCTACTTGAGCTAGCATTCAAAACAAGTAAAAAATAGTAAAAAAAATTGCAGACAACCACATTTTTAGAATTTATACTCATTCATAGCGAGACATGAGGCAGTTCATACAGAGGCAAGCAGATTTCAGGTATATTCTTAGATTTTTCCAGTCAGACCAGGAGGCTGTTCTCAGAAAGTTGAAAAAACAATCATATATATATA
>VXAX01007964.1:0-51219 GCA_013399835.1 Leptocoma aspasia
GGGCACAAAATACTTATTTTAGGATTTTGAAATGTAAAGGGGGAAAATAATTTAAGTTGATTGGTAAAAATGTGTCATAGAAGGACAGCCTTGTGCATAGGCAAATTAACAGAACCCATAAAACAGGAGTTTTGTGGCTGTAATAATCACTGTAATGTTCTGGAAACTGTTGCCAAAGCAATGCTTCAGAGTGAACTTGGCTAAAGCATTTATTTACCCTTTTCTGGTTAATTCCAGCTGTTTCAAAAGCTGTTGAATAATAACATCAGAGTAAGATTTTAAAAAGCAGTTAGGACAAGAGTCACAAAGATTACTCTTCAAAGGACTCCTGTTATACAAAAGGACAGCAGATAGGTTATTAGGCCTGTTTCATGGGCCCCAAAATTATGTTCCATATCGTCAAAAGGCAGAAATTATCACAATTCCATGCAAAATCCGTCACAGTGTGTACACCAGTTATACCCCTTCAAGTCACTGGAAAATCAGAACTAATATCTCTGCTAAGATATGATCTGCACTATGGAAGAAATTGCATTTTCATTCTACTTCATCATCCTCTTTGCCTTTCTTTCAGACGTTGTCGTATCCTCTTGTTGTAAGAATATATTATAAGTTTTTTTGTATGTAAGCCTGCAAGGAAATTTTCTTATAAAAAAGCATTCTTTTTACTGTCTTTTACTTTGTATAAGTTTCTGTAAACAAAATCTCTAGTTTGTGTTTGAAAAACATTTAAATTTCTCTACCTGTCTCCCAATATAAAAAAATGTAAGTTTTCTTCCAACCTATGAGGTAAAAAACTGTTATCTCTCTAATATTATAAACATTCTAACATTCTTGTACAGAGCATAAAAAAGCAAACATCTAAACACATTATAACCCAAATCCTTCTAAACTATAAAATAATTTTAATAAATCATATTTAACCTTCTAATATTATTGTCAAAAATCCTTTGTTACTACACAAACCACAACAATATCCTCTTTATATGAAGAGGTACCAAAGTTCTTTTGGTTTATTTTCCATCCTCCCAACATTTCTCCCAGCCCTGAGTGAATAAAACTACCCCAGAGTGCCCTAGAGTGAGTAAAACAGGAGGGAACAGCACGAGGACCCCACTAGCAGTGGCAATGTCACCTCCAGAACCTGCAGCCCCTGTGGTTTATCCAGCCTGGAGGCTGAGACACAAATCCGGGGTGGCTGCTGGGGGACCCAGGTGGGGCAGCCCTGGGGATGAAGGCACGAGGGGGAGTCATCCTCACAGCACCTTCCAAAGGCTCCCAGACTGCTACTGGGCAAAAAAGCACCAAAATGTGGAGCTTGAAAAAATGGAAGTTGGAACGAAATGGGGTCACGCCAACGCGCAACACGAACCGCAGAGACACAGCACAGCCACACCCCAGAGAAGGCAAGGAAGAAGCAAACTTTATTTTGATTTTCATATTATATAGAGTTGTGGGAACATGAATTGCAGAGATAGAGCACAGCCACACCCCAGAGAAGGCAAGGAAGAAGCAAACTTTATTTTGGTTTTCACATTATATAGAGTTTAGGGAACGACCATCGATTGGAAGGTGAAGTTACCACCTCTCCAACCACACTGGTCAATGACAAAGTCCATCAAACCTTTCTCCTCCCAGGAGAAAGAATGAAAAACAAAAAGACAGTTAGAAAAACATGTGCATGTTTACAAAAGCAGCGTGAGAAACTCCATCACAAGAATGAAACCATCAGAAGGCTGAAAATGAGAGTGACGAAATGGAATTGGAAAATGGAGTTCCACAAAAGGAACTTACTTGGAAATAAAAGCAACTATAACAATTTATACCAGCTGAAAGTGGCTTTTTTTTTTAGAAAAGGCTCAGATTTTCAAGTTCAGATTTTGATATATATGTGTTAATGATCTAATATCTCATATGCTATTATTTATCTAACAAATGATCAAGTGCTTTTATTTAAGGTTATTCACAGTTATTTTTATACAGGCACAAGATTGTTTTGCCACATAAAACACATTACTTTAGCAGTTACGTATTTTAATATTTCCATTTATAAACCAGACACCATGAGTATTATAACAGAAAATACTGCAATAAGATCACAAACTTCTACCTGGTTTGAGAAAAAAATAAAGAAAATGGATATTTCTGCTTTGAGAAATATTTATCCTAATAACATTTAAATTACTGCAGGTGCAAAAAAACCCACTTAGATTTAAAAAATAAATGTTTTCAAATACTTCTAATAATAGGGAAAAAAACCCCTCTGACCTCTGATTACTTAAACCTTTTCAATGCTGAGACATAAAATATAGTTCAAGAACATACATGATCATGATTGGGTCAATAAAATGAGAGAAGGACTATGGGTTATACTAAAATGAATATCAAAAGTGAACCTACCATGCAAAATTCAGTGTATCTAGTCTTGATCGCTCCACATTCACAATCAGTTCTCTCAATTGTTTAGATCTGTAATTTTGTTCTGTCTATTATGACATAAGCAAATAATCCTCATCTAACTTCAGACTTAGAGCACATTCTTGCAACACTACACAAGTGACCAAGGCTTGAAGGGTAACAGATCAATAGGAACCAAAGATGGAAATACATGTGAAAATATGGGCCAGAGGGATGCACCCCACAAGTGCTTATTTCCAAATTCAACTTCCAGAATCAGTCCAACAGCTTAGCTGCCACTGCATGAATGAATTTGAGCATTTTAAAATGTAGCTTTGACTCCTTAATAAAATTAGTAGCAGAGGAGAGAGCTAAACCTGAATGTCCAAAAGGCTACAAAGAACAGCCTGCACCTTACTTTCCTCCCAAATGAGCAGGAAACTTGTCTTTTCCCTGGTCTGCCTCTGGTATTTACTATTGATTCAAACAAAAAATTGAGGAAAGTAGTTAAATTTGACAATGGTTCAATTTAAAATGATTTTTGGTTGCGGGACGTTTCAGTTCTGACTCTGGAGGGAAGGCAAAGAGGAGATGAAGCATGGCAAGCTTACAGCTGCTGGCCAAAACCAATCTAGGCTGACCCACTGATGCTCCAGGAATGAGGTCCTTGGACAATGGATGTTATTGAAACCTCTGAGGAAGATGCTGGAGAGTTGATTTGAATGCCATAATGAGTATATCTGCCCAGTTCCCTCAGCAGTTAAAAGTAAAGTTTAAAGAAAGAGCAATCAGGGATCTTTAACAATACGAGGCAATGACTTGTATTCAGTTTTGGTTTTGTCAGAGATTTGGGAGAAAAGGAAAAGAACAGGACAAATTGTGTTAGCTGAACATAAAGTGAATCCTCCATTTAAACATTCTTTTGCTTTTCCTCAGATGTAGTTCTTGCTCAAAATTATTTTCCCAATAATTCTGGCAAATTCTGATCTCTGAATTAGTCACAATGAGTATGTTATGTGCACTCAAAATAGATGTTGGAGAACTCAGAGACCAGACCTTTGCTGAAAATTTTCATGTCACAAGCTCTACAATTTGCTGTTCAGAAATATTTTCTGTTGTATATCCATGTTTTGTTGTTTCCTTGAAATTCCTGGTCAACAAATGAACAGAATCACAGGAATATTTATGGAATGTTAATTCACAGACAGAGCGAAGTTTAAAAACAGCTGATTAAAAAGTTGGATAAGTAAGCTATCCAAAATTCACAGAATTACAATGCATTCATTGGTCTCTTCACTCTCCCTCCTCCCCTCAGTACTTGGAAGGACTTTTAGGACCACTTTGAGTGTAAGAGGGAACAAAATGAATCAGATATAAAATACTGTTTTGCAGTCAGACTCAGCTGTGGGGAAATTATTGGCACAAGAATCAAGCGTTGCATTTAAAGCAAAGTTTCATCATTATATACTTGTCAATTTTCAGAGCTTTTTGCACTCAGAGCTTTTTGCAAATTTTCTTCACCCTCTTTGTGAGGCCTTAGTTGTGCATGAAGCTCATGTGGACCTGATAGAGCCAGCAGGAATTCTGCAGGTTAAACTGTTCAGATGAGGTCATTTGCTCAAGATATTTCACATTTTGCAAGAACAAATGATCCTACGAGATGATTCCATTACAGAGGTCAAAGGGCTCGTGAGGAGGACAGTAGGAAATACCTTTCTTTCTTTCTTTGTCCATAAAACCCCACGCAAAAATTGTGCAATAATATGAAGGAAGCCAAGGCAGGGAAAAAAATTAGCAGAAGAACTTCTCTTCCCTTTGATTTCTGTCCCCACCTCTTATGCTTTCTTTGTAACACTGCTGCAAATTGCCAAGGGAGAAGCTTAATCTTCCTAAATTGATTTGGAATTCCTGTCATATTAAAAAAGTACACAAGTCTGTAAGGGAGGGAATATATGGAACAGCACAGGTTGCAGCTCATGGGAAGGAGGTTCCTTGTGTAAACTCTGTTTTTCAGAGAAGGACACAAAGCCCATTTTGGTTTTGTGGATGAGTTAAAAACTGAATACAATCAGCTCACAGATCTAAGCACTATCTACAGAGGGAAAAAGAGAATTTTTTTTTTTTTGTCCAGGTTAATAAATTAATCAATTTATGCATTACATATATGCACAGAAAAGAAGTAGAAGCAATTCTATTTTCTCCTGAATGATCAAAGGGTTGGCCAATGTTATGGCTGGAGGCCAAACTAGAATGAAGATGGTTTGCTCCATTATACCTTCTCCTGTATTCTTATCTTGGAATGACAGCAATTTCTCTATGTATTTTTAACTGTATTCTTCTATTATGGAAATAAATGGTTATTTAAATGCCATCAGTTTCAAATCACTCCACTGGAAATTACAGCAGGGAAAAGTATCAAAGACAAAGAACTTTTAAATAAATCTCATCTTCCCACCTGCCATATGAACCAATTTCTATGCCAGGTGGCAGATGTTCATGATGGTGCTTAAAATAAGTTAAAATTAAATGGATCTCAAAATTTAATTGTTTTTTGGTGTAAAGGGCTCTCAATTAAAGGATATTTTATTTTATTTTGTTGGTTAGATATCCTGTAAGAAGTGACCTGAAAACCCAGAGCTCTTTAACATAAAAGAAATGATAAAGAGATCAGAATTTCAAGCTTAAAAGAGAATCTTCTTTCCTCAATGTAATTTAATATGTAATATCTCATAATCAGACTATTATGACAGAGAACTCTTCATCCTTTCAATATAACACTTAGACAGCACATGTGGAATTTTCTTGATGCATGACATTTTATATAGGATATAGATCAGACATGTTTTTCTCAGATTTTCTGCAATAAATATATCAGCAGTAAAACACCATATTCAGAAATGTCTTTTGAAAATTGAATATGTATCTGATTATCAATTTTTCAAGTGATATTATCGTTTATAAAATACTTAAGTCCTCTTCTAATTAGTGTAATTTCTTATCTGAAGAACTGCAATTTCCACAAGACAGCTTTCACTGAACATTTCTCTTGCTGATGTTCCCTATTTAAAGATAAGCTATGTCTTTTTTTAGGGCATCTGGGAGTTGTAAACACGTGGCTATACTTGAAAGTGACCATTCAGATTTAGCCTTTTATGAGTCAATGAGTTTCCTATATAAAGAGCATTTCTCTTGCTGATGTTTCCTATATAAAGATAAGAAAGATGCCCTTTTTTTAGGGCATCTTGGAGTTGTAAGCATGTTGCTATACTTGAAAGTGACCATTCAGATTTAGCCTTTTATGAGTCAATGCCACATCACACATCCTTCTGTGTCTGCTCTGCGTCACAAGCTGGTACAGAAATTATATGTACACAGCATAAACTCCTGTTCCACATGATTTCCCTGGGATAACAACACTGCCTCAGCTGAAGAAATGACAGAACATTTATGCATTCTTTGGTTCATCCTCTGCATGAGTTTCATAAAGTACTTGTGGGCCTGAGTAAGAACCTCACATAAACCATGCCAAGTGAGCTGCTGAGTGAGAGAGGAATTCCATCCATGGATCACTGGATCACGGTACACATGCATTACTTTCAACCCTTGAGATACCAAGATCTAGGGGGAAAAAATGGTTATCATCTCAGTGACATGTGGCAGAAAATCCAGAGCAAATAAATTCCTGAGAAGGCAGCAAAAATACCACGGAGTACTTTTACACCTGTAGGACAGACCAGATATTTGTTTCTGCTGTTGCAGCTACAAAGAACTGGTTGAACTGTCCTACAGTAAAAACCAGCCCATAAAAAAATTCATTTTCCTAGAAAAGAGATGCTCTTCTGTGGGATGCCTGCAGCCCTCAGGGGGCTTACTGATCCAAGGATATGTCCTAGACTACAAAAGCTGATCTACAGCTAAATTTTAAGGAATGAGCTTTTATTCCCAACATAGATATCAGGCATTTTGACTGTGTAGTGATTATGAGACCACAAAATCTGTGGTACCGAGGTGCTGAAATTATATTCTGTGTTCTACAAGGGTTATTATTCAAGTCAAGGATTAAGGGTGGTTTTTACCAGTGTCTAAACTAGGCCCAGTAAACTGCCAGTGGCTGTCATTTCTTCATTAATGAGCTGCCAGGATAACTGTCTGGGATGGTACGAAATCAACCTCATGTAGTAGAAATGTATAAATATAAATAATTGATGAACAAAAAATGGATCTTCTACTATCATTTTGATGAATACAAAGACATCACTTTCCCAAAACCAAGTTTACTCAATTAGATCTACTCAATTAGCACAATACCACTGCCAAACAAGTCAACAAATATTGGTTCATTGCTCATTTAAAACCCAGATTGGAGGGAAGGAAGACAGGCTGTACTGCAGCTTCAAAGTACTACAATAAAGCAGATTTTGAGAAGAATTAAAAGTCATGACGAACTAAGAGAGTAGATGCAGAAAAAGCAGAGGTAAAGCACATGAGGCATTTAGTCCGAGATATTTCTGCTTTTCCTGCCATGCCATACTTCAAACTGCCCAGTTTGTGTATAACTCTTTTGAAATTTTGAGTCACTTTTGAGTCACAGGAAGCAATTTTTTGCACAAAATCCAGCCTCTACCCATGTCACTCTCACCCCTCCTGCGTTGTTCCTGCTGTCTACATTGTGTAGGAACAACCAGCCTTTCCCTGGTCACTGTTCAAATCTCCTCAGCAAAGCCCCAGAGGTGCAGAAAACTTGGAGGCTGTTTAGGAGGCTGATCACTAAACTCCACTTGGAAGTTCCAAATATATATAAATTACAAACTCACTATGTGTCTGTGTTCTCATTTGAGACATGACCTTTTGTGTGAAACCCACTAATAGTGAACATATGTCACAGAAGAAAACTCTTTGGCACCAAGTTATTTCAGTGCATCACAGTTAACAAATTGTAATTCCAGCTCCATAGTTCCTCTGTTCATAATAAAGCAAATCTGTCACAGAAAAAAATAATCTTTCTTTCCCATAAAAAGACTCATAGTCAAGGCATATAAGATCATCATTATGCAAGCTCATTAGGTGTACACAAGCTATACTTTTCCCTGTACAACTGAAATTCATTGATAAAACAATGAAGTGAACTAACACCCCTCCTAAATAAAGTTTCACCAGTAGCACTGTATGTTAATGGAGCTATTTCATTGTTAATGTGACTGACTGCTTATTGATTCTTGCAGTAATCCAGCAAGGGCTTCAGAGTACAATTTAGTTTGGAGAGCTACGGGTCCAACATCTATGCTCAATTACAACTTTCAGAAGGGTAGATCAATAAAATTTAAATTGCTTATGGTAATCACAACTTCAAATCATTGCGATCAGCATAAGCAATCTGCTGACCTCAGCCAAGCTCCTAAATTGAAACTTGTAATGAGTGGTCATTTAGTTTGGGTCCATTCATATTATTTTGGAGGCAGGTGATGAACAATTAAAGATCAGTCAGCACCTTCCCTACCCAGCAATCCCCTCTGAATTCCCAAAGTACTAATATGCAGTAACCCTAGGGTATAGGCCTTTGCACTTCTTTAATGGGTATTCTGTATGAATAAGCAATTATATTTTCTATTAAACAATTTCAGTGTAATTGAATTAGCAGTTATAATATTGCTCGGGCAAGCAGAAGCTTTCCTAGGGAAAAATTAAGTGATATTGGGTAATTCAAATTAATTTATAAGCCTGAAAAATGTAACCATTAAACAGAATATTTCACCCTCCCAAAAAAAAATTACAATTAATGAGCATATTGTTTCAATGCATAAGTTTCCTAACAATTTGCTTTTTGGTCATAATGGCTTTTTTCCCAGTTCATTATAAAAACCTGTCTATTATAATGAAAATTTCATAGGCTGTTTTCTTTGACAAAGCGGGTTGCAAGTTTAAACAAAGATAGCCTGCAGATTACTTTCACGATAAGGAGTCACCTTAGAATTACATTTTAATAAATCATTGACAATAAATCTTCTGTATTACAGCACTAGGGATTGGAGAGGGAGGGAAAAAGGCAAATACAGAGAAAACGATCAATGATAATCCCCTTCTGCCAGTATGAGAATAGATTGACCAACACTAATGTAAAGTTTGCTACACGCAAAAATAAAAGCTCAAAAAGCTTTAGAAAGGTGCAAAGCAAACAGTAATAAAGTCTGCACACAGATGCAGATTTAATTAACATTAATTTACTAATACTCACCTAACAGCCTTTTGCAAACGGTCTGTATTCAGGGTAGAAGTCACTGAATATTTAAACAAGCTAACAGACACATGATTTGGGAATATTTTCGTTAATAAAATGCCAAACACATGATTCTGGTTCATGAGATTACATATTATTCACAAGCAGTTGGAAAACTGATGAGCATTTCCATTTGAGACTCACGAAACGTCACATGGGGTTGAGCACAGACAGTGCTTTGCCTGAAGACTACTTAAACTGGTTTAGTCATCCAAACAGGAAGAACAACTCCTGTACTTTCACTTGGAACAAGAGGTCTTAAGGCCAGGAGCATCTATGCTACGTGAAATATTTCTTGGCATATTAACCAACATCAAAAAATACACCTTAGCTACACCCGTGTCTGCACAGCTATGCAGACAAAACTTTCAGTGGCTCATAATTCAGCAGGGGTGGAGAGAAGAAATCTAAAACAAACTACCCAGACAAAAGTCTTCTGAATGTGTTATGCACCACTTGGATGGTCTTCTGAAGTGAATCTATCAAAAAATTGTTCTGATTACAACAAAATCTATCAATGTCACTCACTGGCTTGTCCAAGCAGCATGTCATGGATGCAAAAGGCAAAAGCTAGAAGTGGTAAATTTGTAACTCTTGATTAAGCAGAATCCAGAACAAGCCTCATGCCTCTGCCTTGAATATGCAGGTTACTTCCACAAGAAAAGGCTTCTCCCCTCTGCCTGGCCTGTTATTTTGTATGTAATGTAAATGCTTCTCAAGAATATCAATCTTGAAAAGTACACTGATGTTTTATAGCTGCTCCTGTTTTGCAATACAAATGATATAATTACTTGCTTCTTGCTGGAGGGTGTCCAGTTCTTTTAGTTCATTTTTTAAATGCAAATCTTATTAAGCATTTTATCCTAAAATGTTTACTGCAAAAAGGGCAGTATGATCTCAGACAAAGATGGACAACATCCCTCCAAAAATAAATACCAGGCAAGGAATGAAACCCGAATTAAAGCAGCATACCAAAATCTGAATTGATCACTTACTGAAATATGTTACCATGATGTAATGGGCAACTACTAAAATCAGATGTACAGTAATATTCCATGAATCACTGCTAGCTAGCCCACAACCAACAAAGACATAATAAAGAGCTCTGCTCACCAAAACCCTCAACTTTTATAATAGCTCTGAAATGTTCTCTTTATACAGTATAACAAATTTCTCACCACCTACAGCTTCCCATTTGTTACTGTGGCCAGACTGAAAACTTTCTCACAGTGGCGAGCAAAGCATTAACTCGTTCCTGTGAGTAACTGCTCACTCCTCTGGGCTCACCCTCATCTTGAGCTGGAGACCACAAGCACTCAGAAATTCCTGGCAGCGTCTGAGCCTGAAATTAGATCCTCCTGACCCAAAAGCACAAGCCCTTACTGTTCAACTTTAAAGCAGATTGGGCATGAGCTGTGCCCTATGAGACATGACAAATGACTGAACAGTTCTGCTTCCATCCATTAGAGGTCAGTGGTATTTGTAAGCCAGCCAACTCATTACAGAACTGCAGAAAAGGGATTAATTAGTGTCCTAGCTTAGCTTCAATTATGGAGCAATCCATATTCAAATTGTCTATTGAATATATATAGAGAGAATATATATATTCTATCTTTGTACTTTTTAGCTATCTATGAAGTCTCCATTTACTCATTTTATCCATGCCCAACACATGCATTGCTCTTACAACTTCATCCAACTGTGCATTCCCAGCTCCTGGATAAAATTGTCCAGGACTGTGCACCAACAGGGCACATGGAAACCTGCTTTTTTTCCTCCCAGAATTCTCTGGATTTTTGACCTTTCTGACTCTTCCTTGCCTGCATGTCCACCTCCAGAGATGTTGTGTCCTGTGCTTACTTCCAAGCTCTTTTTCCCCAGTGCCCAAGCTTTCCCCATCTCTCCCAGTGTCTCTCCAATGACTCTGCAGAGAGTTTTGCCTGGAGCCCAAACCTTCCCTTCTCCCAGCTCCAAAACTCAACCCTTCATCCCACTCAGAGCCCCTTTTCCAGCTCAGCCCCATGGACCAGCTCTCCCTGTGCGACTGCCCACACCATCACACACCACTGGGAACACCACTCCTGTCCTGGACTTCCCAAACTCCTGCTTCAGCCTCCAACAGGGTTTTAAAAAAAACAGCCAAAACCACACAGAACCTGCCAAAAATCCATCCAGACTCTGAGGGCAAGAAAATAAGACCTTCCCAAGGAAGTCTGGGTAAGGGTAGCCTTATACTGAATAAATAATTTCATGCTTCTCATGCCCAGCTACCGACTCGGCCTGTGGAATATTTCAAGACATAATAAATAACAGACTAATTGACAGCTTTGCAAATTGTGAAACACTGATATTCATAAGTTGAAATACACTCCTAATTAAGAATTCAGATGCATGATGTTGGCTTTAGATTAAGATATGCTATGTGGGGTTTTCAGACTTTACACAATTAGATCATGTTGAAAAACAAGGTCACTTGAAAATCTGTCAGTCCAGCTTTTTTCATTTCTAGCTGCTTCCATACATCTAAGAACAAGAAATAATATTCTGAAGCCAGTAGTTCAGAACAGTACAAGATTTTTAACTTCAAGGCTTTCTACCAACACGTGGTACACTAGACAAGCTTTTTTAAGCCCAGCAATGAAAAACTGAGTAAAAGCCAAATAATTTATCTTTAGTCATTCAACACTGAAATGCACATAGCCCAGCACTGAAGAAACAACCTCAAAAACAGTGGCATATACAGGCAAATAGATATTAACAATAATTTTAGGATAGGTGAAAAAGAGTAAAGTTGTAGGACAAAGGGAAACAACAGCACAGGAAAGCTCCTTAGTAAAACCTTCATTTTTGCAGGATCCTGACTAAATAATATTGTGAAATTTATGGTAATGTATCCTCAATGCACACACAAACGTTATTCAGACTAAAAATCTGAAGGAGGAAAATAGGCAATGATAAATCTCAGTCTTTCAGTGTCTACGATTTGTATTACAAGGTACTTCTGCCAAAAAATCTAAACCCACTTGTCTCCCTTACATCTGCAGATTAAAAACTGAATAAATAAACACAAAGGCTCGCTTTACCAGTGTTCCAAGCATGTGTTAGAACTTAAACCTTAACAGCAACCAAAGCAACAGCTATCTGCACAAAGGATCAACGAGTATCCGTACAAAAATTCTGGACCATCAAAACACGTGTGCTTTACAAGAAGTTTCTTCTATTGTCCCTAAAAATGTTTATTTTCATAGTAAGTTTTCATTCATGAAACAAGCATTCTAATTTTAGGTCCGTTTTGTCTGTGGAGTGTTTGTTAAACAAGCCTGCTTTGTTTGCTGGGAGAGGGGAATTTGCAAACAAAGCCTCTGTGCTCTCCCAGGAGTCCCTTCTCAGCACGAGAGCATCCCACCACCTTGGGCCCATCCTGGCACGTGGAGCTCCAACCACAGGGCTGAGCCTAAGCCATCCCTGCACCAGGCTCAGAACAGACAAAAGCCTGGGCTGCAACAGCGTGATGGTTTTGCCACCCCAGAGGAGATGGCTCCTGGTGTCCCAGACTGGAAAAGTGGGAAGCGAAGTGGGAGCACATCTGCCTCCAGCCCAAACATCTGTGAGGGGCAGCAGCCCCAGTGCTGCAAGAAGCAGAATCCAAAGTGCCAGCACAGCCCCCAGCAGCTTCCCATCACCCTGGAACCACAGAGCCATGGAATGGTTGGCTTGGAAGGGACCTCAAAGCTCAGCTCATTCCACCCCCCTGCCACGGGCAAGGCCACCTTCCACTATCCCAAAGCCTCATCCAACCTGGCCTGGAACCCCCAGGGATGGGGCAGCCACAGCTTCTCTGGGCAATCTCACAGTAAAGAAATTCTTCCCAATTTCCCATCTAACCTGCCTCTTGGCAGTGGGAAGCCATTCTCCCTAGTCCTGTCCCTCCATCCCTTGTGCAGAGTCCCTCTCCAGCCCTCCTGGAGCCCCTTTAGGCACTGGAAGGGGCTCTGAGGTGTCTCCAGAGCCCAGGACATATTTGGCTCTCTCCTCTCCTCTTCCCTAACACTCCAAACTGAAAATCAGGCTGTTATGAAAACCAGGCTGTAGCTACATTAGTTGTCAGAAAAAATACTGAACTGAGAGAGCCCCAGGGCTTCAATGCATTCCCTCTGAGACCATGCTAGATATAAGAAATTGATGAAAGAATCCAAGAATAGGGACACTAAACAAATGTAGGAATAAGACACTGAAAACATGGCTAGATAGAGATGTACTGAATTTTTGTTAAGCTGTTTTGCAGGAAATATAACTGCCTGAGGACACGACACAGTAAAAATAATTGTATCCTTTCAACATGTTCTTTTTGACATTGAGTTGTTTTCAAACTCCTCCTTATGTTACTAAACTCTGTCTCCATAATTATAAACAAAATCTAAAACTTCTAATCCTAGCATTCTTGTCAAGTAAGTTCATTTTTACCATACAAAGCTGAAGAAAATGAAATTACACGGGAGGTTTTGTAGCAGCCATTCCTTGTGCAGCTTTGCATCCGTGAAGCTCGTGGCCCTGTGAAACTGCCCAACCCTTCTGTCAGCTGGGCAGAACGCGTTCCCCACGGTGCTTCCATCTGAATTACTGCCATTTAAGGTACACAAATGTCTCCTTGCATGTTTAGGAAAACAGACTGTTTAACATTATGTACCCTGAAAGTCTTTGAGCTGAAACATCAACACTTCAGTTTTCTCTTAATGCCAGATGTTTGAGAACTTTGCTTTATAAACACCTTCACGTTAAAAAACAAGTCTGGAGGCAAATGGGCTGGAATTAGTAACTATTGTATAGGCTGTGTAAGTCCTAATCATGCCAAAACCTGGCAATTCAAAGATGTATTAAACACCCACCCAAATACAGGATTAGGGGAGTATTAAATTTTAGCTGTACTTACAGAGCTCAAGCACTTTGGTGCCATTTCAAACAGTTTACAATCCCAGTTTTCAGAGGTAAAAATAACTAAAAATTGCCCAGGCAATCACCCTGCTTTGTTTTAAAAATCAAGAAAGCTGCACCCTGTATTCATGTGCATGCATATCTTGAAAAAGAAAGCAGCTTCATGCACTTCCCTGCACTTTTAACACACTTCTAACATAGACAGCAAAATGTTATAAATACTTGCATGCTTAGCATACATTATGTCAATATTTATTGGGCATAATATAAGTTTAAACTACTAAAACTTTAATCAGTTTCAGTCAAGTGCGTTGAATTTAGATCTGCACACCTAAAGGACAGCAGCCAAAAATGTTCCTAAACATTTCTGCCTCTAAAAATATACTGTAACATCTCTCCACCTTCCTCCCTTTCCCCTGAATGGAAGAGAATTAAAAGCAATTAACAAGCCACACAATGCCAACTGGTCAAGACTAAAATGGAAAGAACATAAGAAATAAAAATCATTCAATAAATCATGGATACGCTGCCCATACTATCACTAAGCATCCCTTGAGAACACTAGCCCTAATAGCTTAAATAAATAAATAAAATCAACAGATCAGTGGAACAAAAAGCTCATCTTGTCTTCTGTCCATTCATAGAACAACAGTGCATTTGTGTTGGGACAAAGATGGATTTTGGGTCCTATGTACTTTTGCTCCACAGGCCCATTCTTCTTCAATTAATTAACAATGGAGTCATTTTCACACCCTTTTTTTGTTCATCACATCTCAGTGTTATTTGTGAAAACACTTTTATTGTGAACAAGAAAAGGGGAGGAAGCAAACAGTATCTATGCTATTAAAAAGGATTATCTGCTCTCTTGAAACCTTTCTAGTACAAATCCCCAAATTATCCAACATATCTAACACAGCAAATAACTACTCTGAACAGCTTCAGTCATTCCTTTTAGAACAGCTCAGTTCTTCAGCTGAGAACAACTTAACAAAATAAAGTTTCTGGCAGTGGTTAATTCTCCCAGGACAAGCACAAACCTCGGGGCAGTGTCTGAAAACACCAAGGGGGGCTTTGGGGTTGTTGATTTTTTTGTTTGTTTTAATTTGCACTCGAAAAGACAACAACTCATCAAGCTCCCAAGTCTCCACAATAAGGCAACCTTTGAAAGCCTTTGGGAACTGATTTTATTAGATTAAGAAAAAACTTTAAAGAAGTTGTAACAAAAAAATATTTCACTTCTCCACTGACCCTCCTGCTTGGGGCCCTGCTCTGTGCAGCCTCTGAGAGCCCTCAAGGATCTTTGGGAAAACTCAGCACCACCCTAGGGCCTGCTAAGCTCCACAAACTTCAACTACTGTCTCTAATACCAATTAAAAAGAGCATAGATTTGTTTTTAAATTACTTGCATCTAAATAATGGTGGTGGCTACCGCAGGATAACATGAAATAATCTGCTCTCCTACCAGGGATATGCTGGTGGTGTGAAAACTCAATTAGTTACCATCACCTGTAAGCCAGTACTATCATAGCCTTGCTCTAGGTTTTAATTCTTCATTTTTTACTTTGAGCTGTCATTTCAGGTATTTACTATAATACTATAAATAATAATTTACTTCTATAAGGAAGATAAAATTCATCCAGCAGATCTCCATAAGCACTGGAAGGAAAAACCATAAACACCCTCTATACCCTGTCAACTCATTTAATATAATATTCTCTCCTGAAACAAAGAAAAATGCAAGTTTTAAGACAGACTTGCATGGACAGCAGAGAAATTCAACAGTATACACACATTTTCTTTCACAGTCACGGAGTCACAAACCTTGACACTAAAAATAACTCAGCCCATATCCCAATTTAGCCCACTCTGAAAACTTTGTAGTTGCACAATTCCCTTTTCTTCTCCTCCTTTCCACCCTTTCCCCTTGCCTCCAGAGGTTACTATCTTGTTTAGCACAATGAAGGCAGTAATTCATGTTACATAAACAAATGCTATGAGCTGACCACAGCATCTGAGGGCCTAATTTTAGCCACAGTTCTCTAGGACAAAAATATATTGGTTGATGAAAATCTTCCAGGCTGTATAAAAAAATTACAAAAGCTTAAAAAATGAGAGTTGGAGAAGAAATTGAGGGGTATTTTTGGTGGATGGTTGACTGGGGTTTGTAGAGAAGCCCATGAAGAGACAGGTTGGTAGCCATCAGGTTTAAAAAGAAGGGTGTTGCAAAAAATCCCTATAAAATTAAACACAACAATAAAAAAGAAAGAATAATCTTATTCTTTAGGAAGAAAAGCTTAGGTGAGACATTAAGAGAAATAATTTCAGTGGGACGAGCACTAAAGAACAAGAACAGGTAAGAACATATATTGTTATATACCCACACCATGGCAGAGATGTGCAGGAGGTATCAAGGGAGGGCCTTGGCTCATGTCTTACAGGTTTTTAAAGTTAACACAAATATAACTGAACCTGTATTGCAGTAAAGGGATGGACTACACAATCCCTGATTCCACTTTTCCCTCCTGCCTCCAAATCACTCAACTCTTTAGGATTCTGGGACTTACATTCCCATCCAAGTAATGATGTTGTACTTTTTGCAAACTAGACTGTGTTTAACATCAGGGTTGAGGATAAATAATAGAACCTCATTGATATATTCTGTTCATTAATTATACTTTTACTTGCCCTACAGTTGGCAGCTAAACAAACTCAGACAAAGAAAATAATCATTCATAATAATGTATTGTCATCTACATGTAACACTTCAGAGGAGTGTACTGTGATACCTCTGTAAAATTAATGAGGTCTTAGTTAAATCAGGCCTCATTGAAGTATCTCCCATTAAATTTTTCCTGGAAAATTGGAGAGAAAACATCTCTTGTGTAGATTAACTGGCTTGTCAGCCAGCTCCTACTGTAAAGGCCACAAGTGAAATATGGCAGAGCCAGGAAAAGCAGGAGCTCCAGGCTTTTAGACCAAATAAATTCCACTTGACAATATTGCCTAATTAGAGCTAATATAATCAGCAAAACAGCAAAAATAAGATCTCTCATTTAACTCCAACTCCAGCTGGAGTTGGAGTTAAATGAGAGATCCAACGCTCCAAGTGTTGCCATCTTCAATAAACGTGGTGCACAGATAAAATTAACCACTTTCAAGGACTCACACTTTGGTGACAGAGTTGACTTTTCTGTAGGGCACAAGAACTTTAATATTTTGTCCAACATCTGAACTGGCCTGGCTGTGAACAGTTTTACACAGGGACCGTGTCAGGAAAAGTGAAGAGCATTATCTCCATAAATATGTTTTCACCTTTTCCATCACAGCACTGCACAGTGTCCATCTCTGGATATTCAAATTAACTCACTTTTGGGAATTCTCACAAAGAGACAGTTACAAAGACAAAATTCAGAAGTACAGGGTGTTTAGTGTTTGAGCATCATCCAAAATGATTAAACAAACAAAATTGAAATGAAGCTGATGAAGCAGCACTACATCAATTCATTTGCTTGATAGAAATTCTAAAAATACTCTTAATTCCATGCATTGTTACACTTACTAGCAAGGACTAATGAGTTTGTAGAGCTATAATTAGCAAATTCTGAAATGGGAATTTTGACCTCATTTCTTACATGAAGGAAAAAATTAAAAACATATGAATTGCTAAATATATTATTCTCCCTTAAAAAAACCCACAAAAAACACCAAAAAAAAACCCCCAAAAACACAAGAAAGCCACCCAAACAAAATCCACAGCTCTTTTGTCTCTGCATTTCACAATTTACAGTTCTCACTTTAACTGCCAGTGGTTGCTATGGAGTCCCCAAATGAGCCTTCAACTAAGATTTAGTGTAAGTCAGAAATGAGCAGGGAATTTATGACTATGCTGAGTCACGAACTAGACATGATAAATTTCTACCAGCTACCATCATTCAGAAGATGGTTTGCCTCAGGTTTATTAACATGATCCTGAATAAATCTTTTTAGCAGCTCCTTTTGACAGAGAAAGGCAAGTTACCTCTAGTAAATCTGAAAACATCCACCAGCACAGAGCTGACCAACAATTTAACAAACTGTGCCTCTTACTCTTGGGTTTTTAAGGTAGGATTTTAGCTCACTTAAATCTTACACAAATTAGCAAAATCACATTCATTAAGAAAAAAATTATAGTGAAGTTGTCCCAAATTAACAGGATTCTTGTAACAAGTAAAAGGTGTAGAACACATCCCTGCTGATGTGCAAATGTAGATAGTTAATGCCACATTAATCACATTTCTATGTTTATTCTTCACAACATTTGAACTGGGAATCCTGAATATACAGAATATGGTTGGGTTTTTTACAGACAACATGAAAATATCTTGATCCAAATCAAGTTTATTTTCTCAAGGTGCAATAATGAGAAAGAAACCTGATGACTTCAGAGGTCAGCTGAGACCTACAGAATAAACATCTGTCCTGATAAAAGCCTAGAAATAATACAATCAAACATAAATACACATATTATTTCACTTCATTTCTGCTACAAACTTCAGTCATCTTAAACTCCATAAACAAATAAAAAGAACCATGGATTTCTAACATTAGGAGTATAAATATTTCTAACATTAGAAAAAAAATCCCCAGGGACATGTTCACTTCTCTCCCAAGGGAGTTCTAACTGACAAAAAAAGTAAGTCCCCATTGAAAATATTTTACCAGGAGAAATAAAGTAAAGCAAAAAGACACAGCTGGGGTCTGTGTCTGTTTATAGAAGAAAAACAGGATTGCAGAAAAATGCTGTGTAACATTCAGCACAGCCTGTACTGAGGAAAAACTGTAGTAATTTACCAATTATACACAGTAAAAAACAACAGCTTAGGAAAAAAATAAAGAAGCAATTGAATTATTGCATTCATTATCTTTAGCTGCTATGAAAACATGGAAATATACACAGAAACTGATATTCTGCTTTACATAATTACATTTTCAGTAGAAACTCCCCGTCAGCATTCAGTTATGGCTGTTGCTATCCAGAATGGAGATCTCTTTATTCCTGCTTACTGATGCTCATAATAATGTGGTTTTCACAACCTCTCTACAAGTGTCTTGAAGAAAAAAACAAACCTCAAACACTTTGTAAGAAGCTCTTAAAAGTAAAGGAGAAAAGCTTTTAAATATTCATCACTAGCATGACATCAAGAACTAAAGAAAAAGTAATTTTTCACCCATGGTGTTTTTATTCTGTCCCATGTTCTCATAGTTGTTTATTCCAACATGTTAAGTTCCATTTATTTGCCACAGGCTTTCAGATAAGGAAAGGTGAAAGGAAAAAGTTTTTATAGAAGGAAGAAACAAAAGTAAAAAAGATTTTTAAAAAGCTGTAAGGGACTCTGCAATCCTGAATAGAGCACCTGCCTTCTCACATCCAAAAACCAGACATCCCTCCCAGTCAAACACATTTGATAAAATATATGTAGAGATATAAGGACTTTTTGCACCAGATACATCTGGAATGAACATTAAAGCAGCTTGATTTTCAGAATTATTTAACACATCAAGTCAATCATGCAAAATCCTTTTGGAAGTCTTGGTCACTCTAAAAGACTTCTCAAAATCCCTTTGGGTTTTAATGCCCAAACTCCAACAGAATTCAGAGTAGTTTCTCCTCGGACACTAACCCAAGCCATCAGAAGGAGCAGCTGGGGTAAGGCCAGAGCTCTGAAGAAATCAATGTTCAATTTTAGCTGCTGATGCTCATGTAGAGGAAGATCCCAGGGAGGAAATGGAAGAAAGGAAGGGAAGGAAGGAGATGATGTTAATAAGACACACACAAAAGCAGGGATTGCCTCCCCACTTGTGCAGCTTATCATTCTCAGGACTTTACTACTGTATGTTTTTGTCTTTATTATTTGCTGTTTGTTTTTAATGGTCACGCCAGAAAAAAGCAAAACCACTGCGTTGCCAAAACTTTTATTGTTTTCTTAAATAATGGTCTTACAATGCAGATACTTCACTCCTTTATTATCAAATGGTGCTGCAAGCAATAGCTCGGCACTTTGTAACAACTACTGACTTTTTAGGATATTTAGTTGACTCTTTGTGACCTGTTTCTATAAAAAGCTGTTTTGTACTAATTGCAGATTTATTCCTATAAACTTACAAAATTCATCCTGGAAAAGCCACTAGTTTCAGGGTAACTCCAGTCCTCCAAACTACTCCCAGCTAATCATATTTTTGCCATATTAAGGTAAATAGTAATAACAATGAGAAAAGAAGGCTGAATAAAAAGATGACACATGGAGGTATAAAAACATCAGCTCTTTTTGGGTGGAACTGGTGACACTTTTAGCAAAGCTTTTTGCTGTTCAGTGGCAGAACCATAACAAGCATGTGCTTACACCCCCAAAATCACAGAAGATCACATTAAGGCACGTCACATTAAATCTCCTTCCCTCACAAACTTCACTTTACACAGCAAATCCGAGCTTACTGAAAACATGAACTAAATTCCATAGTGAGACATGGTGAGAGAGGCTGGACAGGGGAAGATGAGCCAGACTCCTGTGGATCTTGTGGACGTGGACATGCAGGCTACCACTGGATGCATTTCACTGCTGCACGAGGAGTGATGCTGAAATTCCTGAAAGCAGCCAAAGAAATTGGCTCTCAAGTGCCACAAAATTCCAGGGGCACCGCTCACGACCACAGTCAGTCTGAGGTATTTAGTTTAAGAATGATTAATCACAGTTGAATCAGCCTTTTGTTTCTTTTCTGACATTTCAGAGCCCTTTCTAGTATTCCATCTATCTGAAGTCTGGCCATGACTTGATACCAAAGGAGACTGTTTGAAATCATTCCATTTACTTTGGCCTGCATACAAGTCTGGATAAAGGTTTCAGTCAAAACACCTCTTCACACCATAGAATGGTCTTAAAATGGCACACAGAGATAACACAGCACAAAGACATTAAATCTGCTGTGCACTTCCAAGTGCTCTGAGAGTTATTTACCAGCATCAGTGGGGTGGCCTCCAGGGGAAGCACATCCTTGACCCAAGCAAGGACTGATCCATGCTCCAACTGCAGTGTTTGCATGCAAACACCAACACTGAAAAAGCCTCACAAAACCCAGAGTTAAGGAAGCTCACGTAGAAAATGTCATCAACAAATCCTTCCCAGCACAAGAACTTAGAAGAGAAAGGGGCTTAAGGTCAACAGAGGCCAAATGGATAATGCAAGGCAGCAAATACACTTATTATTTATACCAGAAATACAACCTCAAATCTATTTCATGTCACCCACCACGGGACTCAAAATCAGTGTCAAAGTACTGCAATGGAACGAACAGAAAGGACCTCAAAGAGTTCAGAAGTGATTGGAAAATGTGAATTTAGTAACACAGAGCCACAGAGTGAAATTTTTCACTTGAAGGATGCAGGATAAAACAGACAGAATATTAATCCAGGAAGAAAATCCAGGGTCCTCTCAAGCATTTCTCTGATATGGCTGTTTGTTAAAGGTGCTGCTTTTTTTACTGTAATTCCATAAATACGCTTGCAAACTACTGCATTTAACTGAAAACATTAACAAGTACACAGACAGGACTTAAACACATGAGAAGCAACCCTGAGACCAAACTCATTTTCAAGTAAAATACTTTCTTTATGCTTAAAACTTTATCACACACTCCAAAATGCATTAGGAAAAAGACTTTGCATCATGTGACTCTTGGAAAATTTTCCAGGAGGCTATTTTCCAATGTGAGAACTACCACATCTAACAGAGCCTGAGAAGGTTTCCCACAGGTTGTGAATTTCTTCAGAGAACCATTTAAATCTTGTATTGCCCTAACCTACCCAGAAAAAATGGAACAAAGCCATTGCTTAAGGTTTTTCACTGGAGTTTTCCATATTAAAATAATAGGACTACAGGAATCCTTTTGTCTCAATTTAATGTAGATTTTATTTTACCAGTTTGTAAACATTAACCCATACATGGGAACAAATCTGAGAGAGGCTGGGAACTAAAAAGATATCCTAATATTGCAGTGGAGTCCCTTCCTCCATCTTAAAGTAATTTCACTGGGACTCCACTGTTCTAAAATCACATTGCAATCAATGTTGGCTGCTGGGGAACAAAAGGAATGGGAACAGTGAGTCAAAAGGGAGCTTTATTTAAAAAACCCCTGTAATTATGTCTGATCCATGGGTTAGTTGATACTCTAACCATTCATCTTCCTGCCTGAGAATCCAGAATTCTCCAACCCTGTTACTGTGCCAGAGGAATCCCAGCTCTGGGATCTGCTTCCAGGACTTTCAGGCCTCCAGTCTTCCACTGGATTACATCCCATTCATACACCAAACTGCACCAGTTGTGGAAAGAGGATCCTTCAGATGAAATGGCCATACACTGACCCTCAGTAACTATTCCCCAAATCCTGTGCCTTCACTGTACATAAGTGCTTGTGTTTTCACTGTGTGCTCAGCCTCCATTTCTGAACATCCCAGGACAAACAATTTGCAAAGAAAATTACAAGAAGAAGGCTAGAAACCCAGTGGATAGCTTTCCAGTTCCTTCTCTTTCTTTCCTTCATTTGATTTCCTTACCTGACAGCAGTTTAACATCAGTCACCCACTGTCACTCTTCCACAGCAATATCATTAAGGGCAGGGAGCCTCTAACATCTCTATTAAAGTGCAATAAAGCAAAGCCTTCGACATGAAATGCCTCTAAGTCAATCAGGCATTACTGAAATTACCTAATCAGTACTTCCCCACCCTACTTCACCACTCCCAATCACTTACAAGAGCAGCAGCATTATCCAGATGCATTTCAGAGCTTAGGTTGATAATTTGGTTCTGGTGTTCTGTTTCAGTGAGGGGAAAAGTGGAACTACAGAATTAATGTCAACCTGATTTTCAATTCCGTTACTTTTGTCTTCTTCTCAAACAAACACATCCAGGAAAGGAAATATAAAATAGAACAAAGGCCCTTGCAATTCATTTATTAGATTACTGCTGTCCCAGCAGAGAGCATTATGTGTGTTCTAATCACACATATACAGGCTTTTCTTCTTATCCTCCCCAGTCCCTGCTCCAGCTTTAATTACCTAACACATTGACATTGTGGAGGTTTCTGGAAGAATAAAATGTATATTCTACCAAATCACAGTCATATCAAATAGTCATTAATTCTAAGCAAGGGAAGAAAAAGAGCTTTTGTGAAGGAAACAAAAAGTGAAATACTCCCACCACAATTTAATCAATTTCTATTATTTAAGAATGAAATCTAGAAGCATTGTGGGAGTGTTGTATTCCTGATGCAATCATTTTCAAATTGCAGCACAGGCTTAACAAAACATCATAAATAATACAAATGTAGAGTGGCTCCTTTAATGCCAAAGTTTCTTAGCCATGGCATCTTTCAGAAATAGGATTTTTTTTTGCCTTTATTGCCAGATTTGTTCCTTAAGTGCCACGGTGAATAACATCCATTCATTTTACAAGTCTTGTACCATGCAGGTTGTAGAAGAGACAAGGGATGTTAAACTGCAGTGTCTCTATACAAACAAATCACCCCAAACTTCTAAATATCCCAAAAGAGTAGAGGAAGTAATCAAAACCTCTGGTTCAAGCTGGTCATGTGACAGCCATTAAGATGATTCAGATGAGAGAGGGCAGATTTTTCCAACCTACCTATCCTCTTCCATCAAACTTAATATTCTCTCTGTTTGGCCAGAAGATGGACATGAAAATTCAAGTTGGCACAGGGGACACACACACACACAAACACATCCTCTAAAACAAGAGGGATTTGTTATTTTCAGAAGACTGAATCATCATGGTCACCTGTAGTGTAGGCCATAATCAAGATGAAATTCCTTCATAACCATCACTTTAATGAGCCTCACAATTTTTGGCCACTTGAAAGCACTGCAGGTTTTTAGCACATTTTGAAAGGAGAAAAAAGGAAATAAAAACACTTTGCCTCTCTCTGTGGATTTTGTGAACTTATCTTTCCACATTATTAACAGATAAAAATGGTTATGTGTAAGTGTTCAGCAAATTGCTATCGATGTTCAGTGCTCTGAAATTGTATCATATTAATATCCAAAAGCAAAGATACATTTAAAGAGAAAAGGTACCATATTCACAAGATCTAAGACCACAAGAGAGACACTCCCAGGCACTGAGTTGTGAACACAGGTGGAGCCAACAGGGGTTACAAAGCAGCCAGAGTGGTTGCTGTAAATGTTCTGTGCAATCTCCTGATCCTCCCCCCAAAATCTGCTCTGGCTCAAAATCCCTGCTCACCAAACTTCTCACTGGTTTCATGGGCAGAGCCTCTAACAAAAAATAAAGAGTAAAATCCAGCCAAGCCCAAGAAGACATCTTATCACTGCCTGGAGTCACTAAGCAAGAGTTACAAATATGCCAGCCTCAAAAGGGGAGAATTTTAGTGTATTGAAAGAGCCACTGTAAACATGAGATAGCCAGGTAACCAAATGACAAACTACTATCTGACAGCCCTGAAAACCTCTCTTAAGCCAAGATGTAATAAATAGCACATGCAACTAAATTGGGAAAAAAAAAATCCCTAAGCCAAGTTAAATAGTAACCAGCATTCAAATTTAACCATATGAAGTCTACATGAAAATCCAAAATGACAATTACAAAATATTATATTACTATGAACACTGTCAAAAGCTTTGAATAACAGCACACTAAGGAAATAAGTGAAAACACACTTTACCTTGTATCTCATTTTGGGGCATGAATGAATGTAGAAACCCATGTAATAAAAACAGAGATCAGGAGCTTTTGCATAAAGCTGTCTGGTAAAAGCAATTTCCCTGTGAGGAGAAAGAAAAGACTAATTACACTTGAATACAATTCTCAAAGCTATTTTACCTCTTCATATTGAAATATTTTACAGCTACTTGGCTCTTAATCTATATAAGGGACTAGACTTCTATAAAACAAAAATTAGGATCATAAACTCCAAACTAATGTTTTTAAAAATCCCGAACATAATAAAATGAAAATTATTACTTGGAAACCTAACAAGCAAATTACCAAAGTGCACAACACCATGTCAGGCTTCAAAATATTTTCATTTTTGTGTTTTGGTCTGCCAACGGCCTGATTTGAAATCTAAATAAAAATGACTAAGACACTCCGTTTAATACTTTTCTTGTTAATATTTGTGTACATTGGAATTCTACAGAAACCTACTGGTATTCTGGAATTCTACTGGTTAACATGGCTCAGGAAAACATCAGTATTTTTAAAAAATAAGCTTCAAGGATAAGCCTCTTGTTTGTTCTATCATTTATGCTCCAGCAATTTTCATGTAAAAACATCCATCTTCATGCAACAAAAGGTATTTTTACCGGTCCCATGTTTGTTGGTATGATTTTCTCATTTATTCTGAAAGAAAAATGTCAATGTATTCCAAAAACAGTTTTATTTTACTTTTTATTTATATTTACTTTTTATTTTACTGGCAAATGGAAAGCACTGTTGCTACAAAGATCCAGCCAGTGCTTCCTCTATAAATGATAATTTTTGAAGCATTTCTCTCTGTGCAGATCACTTCTGTAACAAATTCGATAAAAAATGGATGCTGGTTCTTATTTTCTGTGTCAAAGGGATAAGATGTCCCTGCTCACTGCAGGGGAGTTGGAATAGATGATCTTTAAAAGGTCTCTTCCAACACAAACCATTCTCTGATCCAAGATATGAGTACATTCATATAGGAAGCACCCAAAAACACTGGAGGTAATTTATTTAAAATTAAATTAGTATTACTCACTACTTATTGATTTTTTTTTTCCTTTGGCAGACTGGCATTTTCAAGCAGCTTCTTCTCCCCTTGCTCCCTATTTACATGCCTACATATTTCAAACGATCCTCAAATCCCATCCTTTCTACAGCTCAGCAGCAACAATTCTCAGAGTGGCATGAAGTGGAAGTGACAGCAATGCAGTCCAACCTCCTCCGAGTAAAACTGGCAACAGCTTGGAAGGTATCAGATTCCTTTGCAACTTCCTAAATCCTCCCTAACTCAACATTATTTTTCCCCTTTTTGAAAGAAGAATGAGGTTGGCTCCCTCCAGGATTGTTGGGAACTCATTTTTATTGCCTTAAATGCTGCAGAATTTACAAGCTGCTTTTTCACAAGTTGAGCCACGCACGCATGGTGCAGCGACAAAGCTTTAAATTTATTATGTAGAAAATTTAAAATAATTTAAAGAATTCATAAGCATGGATTATGTCAGTCTATTATTACACAAAGTAACGTGATATGTACAAATGCTAAATAATAATTCTTAGGAGGACTTAGTATTTTATATGTTCATCTTGCAAGGAAAAAATTAGTCTAATTTCAAGTATCTAACATTTGTAATGGGATAGTTCTAAAAATCTAGACCATTAAGAGAACAAAAGATCAATTCTAAGTCATAGGAGTTCCAAGGTTTTTCCACGTTTGTTAATTCTGATTAATTCTATTAAATTGTCAGCTCCTAATGAGAATCCAATCAAATTCAGATTAGACCTTTGCAATATTAAATTGCACATGGTTTATCAGTCATAGCAAAGGTTTATGAACTAATTGTGGTAAGAAGTTCCCTGAAAGTGCTGTTGGTGGTTCACAGAGCTCAAGCCAGGCCTGCACCTGACAGAGTGCAGTGCAGATCTCCACAGGTGAAAAGATTCATATAAAAAGAAGCTGCAGCTTCTCACACCCAGACCTGTAAATAGACATGTCTGGCATGAGGCTCAAACCCAGCTGCTTCATGAGCACCTCCCTGGGAACACCACGTTTGTCTCTGGCCAACTTATTTCATATAAACAGAGAAGCAAAAAAGGTAAGGAAAAAAATAGAGTTACGCAAGTATTTCCACTCATTTAGGGTTTGGTTTTTTTTTTTTCACTTATAATATTAATGGACTCATAAAATTGCCTATGGAAGAAAAGCAGTAACTTGCAATTTCACATACAAGTTTTATTCACAGTGAATAGCAATACCCACAATTCCTACTGTTTTGCAAGGCCATGTTGGATAGTTAATTTAAGGCTTTAAAATTCATAAGATTACTCTCTCCATCAGGCTTTCTGAAGACAAAGATAATGAGATTAACATACCTGAAAAATATACTTACTGCTAGTACAGCAGGAGAGCACTAATTCAGAAGACAACGCTTTTTAGGTACTCTGTTATTTATGATCTCAATGTGCATAAAACTATAAAAGTGATTAATTTCATTTGCTTACTGGGCTTAGAAAAAGGTCAAAGGAAAAATTATTTCTATTCAGACAAAAAAAAAAGGGGCCTTTCCTGCTGAAACCAAGCAATATTAAATTATTTTCAGGGGCAATAAAAACGAGGCATTTTGTTTCTGCGTGTTTTTTTAACCTGTAAAAGTATTTAGCTAACTAGAAAGATACACCCCTAGTCAAGGATGACAATTAAAAATTTACTTGGAAGGCAACCAACCCCACAACTACTTTCTAAAGGTAGTGTTACTAGTACATATTTAGACTAAAAATAAAACCCCAAGTTTAGAAACAAGTATCAATTCCTGCTATTCCGTCCAACCAGATAAGAAAAACGTTCTCTTACCGTAAGGCAGAGTAGACTCCCAAAGATAAGAAAGAAAAGTCTGGGTCGTAGTACAGATAGACTGAGGACACACAGTAGGGCAGGATATCAATGACACCAACAGCAATTATCTTCCCATCCAGCCAGTACTGCTGGTGGAAGGAGCCATAGCCACATTCTGGTCCATTTGGGGCATGCTCTGCCTGAGTAAGAACAAGATTGGCATTAACTCCCTGACAGACTTCCAGTTTGAAAACAATTTTAAAGAGAATTTCAACACCTAAGTAAATACTGTAAAAAATTTTGTTGGCCATCTGTGTCGTCCCTGACATTTTATGAGTTTCTCTGAGTTTCCTTCAAGGACACAGGTGCTGTGTTGTGTTTCTGTTCTTATAAACAAAGAGATGGTTTTGCTCTCTCCACCAATGGTGTGAAGAATTGTTATCTCTGAACTGTAGGATATTCTATTCTATTGACTCGGTACAGAGCTGGAAGAAGCAGCATGAAAAGCTCTGTACGATGGGCACAAAAATACTGGCCCAAGCATTTGAAATTGAGTCGTTTTAATAAATCATATTAGCCTTCTGAAATATGGAGTCAAAATCCATCTGTCACCGCTGGGCACAGCAATACATCTGTATTTAGAAAAAAAGGAAAAAAGGCATTTGAAAGGCAGGGAAAACAATGTCAGGTACTGGATCTTTTGTGCTGTACTCATGATGGGTATAACCCACATATCCCAAACATGAAGCTGAAACAGCCTCTGCCATCCAGCACTTGTGGTAGTGACAGGACAAGTCAATGTGATTCATCAAGTTATTAATTAATTATTACATGCAAACCTGGTGCCTCCAACACTCCCTGTCACAGCAAGGACCCTCCAGATTCTCTCCTCCACATCCCCAAGCACTGGAAGCACTTTAGCCATAGAAACTGAGTTCTTCAAAGTGGCCATTAAATTTACTTCAGAGCAGCTTTTATAAAAAAACCTGAGCACCTTATTCTTTACGTGATGTTTACTCTCTATAACTAACAAAACACCTTTTATCCAAGAACCTGAAACTGTGTGGCAACAAAATCTGCAGAACCTCTTATTTGTCAGCCCACATCAGAGCAAATCCTGCAAGAACACCAAGGGACTGCTATTGTTGTGTGCTGTGGTTTTGGATGTGCACTGAAGTTTGACTCTGGATGGGGTAAAGCACCTCGAGCCAGAAACTGATGCTTGAAGTTAAGAAGAAAATGATCTCCCTAATTTAAACTGTATTACACAACCAACTCTGGCATGCCATTTTCTCCCACGTCAAGTTTACTTTAATCCTGAATTCCACTGTGCTCAACTTAATTATCCATCTAGTCATGTTTTTCACTGCATTGCCAGGTCTTCAGAAAGCTGCTTCTCACTCAATAAATCTGACAATATTGCCTGCTATTACCAACTGTTTTGCATTACATCAGCAGAAGGTGGGTTTAATCAAGTATTTTGATACAGTAGCCCTGATTGAAGAGATGATAGGCAGGAGAAGTTACTCTAATTGGTACCACATGTGTCAAAAGAAATCAATCACGTGAACAAAAATCATTTCAACTGCCTTACCCAACCAGCAAGTCCCAAAATAAAGGCCACACAACAATATGTTTGAATTTTTATATACTTATATACCATAAAACTAAGTGTGGAGCTACAAATACTCTAAAAGTGAAAGGATGAAACATTTGAGAGCTCCCTCTGCAGTATGTGAGAACATTAAACTCAGATATAGCATGTTAAACTCAGTTTTTCTTGTTCAGGTGAAGCCCACTTATCCAACAGTTATGGTTTCATTCAGTATCATCAACTTTTCAACACAGCCAAATGAAATCACGTGGTCAGGGACATTTTTAAGCAGGGACACAGTCAAGTAAAAGATGTTCTCTAAGGATTTCTCAGCACAGGTTAAGTTCCCTTCTGCAGTCAGTGACAGAAAAATGAAACATCTCAAAGCCATGGGGAAATGTGGTTGGTAATAGAACACAGACTTGCTTAAATAAGTCTCAGTTAAAACAGATTTTCTTTCTTTGTCAAAAATTCATCATATAGGGTTTAATGAACGTTAAAGGAGATAGTCTAAGCTACCATGGAAAAGATTTTCACTCAAAGCAAAGTCTCCTGAAGTGAAACAAATTCTGTGTCTGTGTACGACCCCAAACCTCCAAAGAGCAGCCCATGGATTTGGTCACTGGACCTCTGCAAACTGAAGCATTAACATCAGTTAAAACTTCTGGTAAAGCACAATCTGCAGTTATTTCACTGATGCAATTACAGTGAAATGTCATGAACATAAGAGAGTCTATGTTCTGGAACAAACATAACGAGCACAGCACTGATTTCAGGCAAAACAGTCAGGGATCTCTGTTACATTAAGCAAATAACATTTAAAAAAGAGTAAGATTTCCCTCCACCTTCAATAATGCTCATACAATGCAATCCTTTGTAATGCTTGTCAGTGTTACATTTTCTCCCGTTCCTCAATGAATACTTGGCTCCTTTAACTCGATTTCCTGTGCACTATCCAGGCAATTTGACCTGAAACAGGTCTAGAATATGAAACATTTTCCTGAAGCAGGCCACACCATTTCACACCTCTGACATCTCCACTGGGACCACGTTTGTCAAGGGTGATGTAAAATACACCAGTGACATCAGGGGAGAAAGCCCCACCAGAAAGGGCTTATCTTATCTACCCAAAATTATCTATGCTAGCCCTGGAATCAATCCAGAAGGACCAAAGTATTTAAAATGAACAGTTTCTAGTCCTATTTCAATATAATGAATTATTATAATCTGATGATATTGAAAAAATGGAAACCACAATTTTCTCTCCAATGTTTACACTGTCATGCAGAGAAAAATACAACATATTCCATGTTAATTCTACCTGTCTTCATATCCTGCTAGCTAATGATTCCATGAACATGTTTGATTGCTCACATTTTAAAACCCATTATTAAAATTTAAATATTTAACAGAACTGGCATTATATATTGCCCAATTAGTACCTCAGTGTACTAACTGCTTATAATTCAACTGCAAAGATGCTGAGAGCACTCAAATTTCTTCAAAGCACATTGATCAGTCTTTTACTTTATTATTAACAGATATTTTGCTTATTATAATATTTTTATTATAATTACCAAAAATGGGTCCTGTCTGTACAATGCATGATTATTTTTCTCTGGGAGGTTTCAGGAAATTTCTTATTTTCTACTTTTCCATATTACCCTCTGCTGTGCATGGAGGGAAGAGGAATATATTAAATTTATGCTATCCAAAAAAAAAAAAAAAAACCAGGAAATCCTTGACTTCTCCACTCCAGTGGAGATTATTTGCCAAATAAGCAGTTATTAATTCCAGCAGTTCCTTTCCCAATGGCACACACACAAACCTGCCATATGGTAGATTTCAATGTCTTGGTTAGCAACACATTTCCTTTCCAGAACTCTGTCCTGCTTTCATTAGGGATTAGTAGGACACTCTTTACAGAGCCACGTTCTGTGCCTGACTGGAAAAGTCTAGAATTTGAGCTACACTGCATCAAATGTGAGTCAAATATCACCTTCTAAGAAGGTGATCCTGGGAATTACAGGCTTGCAATGGCCTCACTTATCAGATCTCCTAAAAATTAAAACATATCAATAAACAAAACAATGGGAAGCAGAGAGTGATGTGCTTTTTGAAGAGCAAAGATCAAGATTCACAAACATCTTTCATTTCTTTAGAATCCAGAAGCATCTCAGCATGGTTAATAGGAGACCAAATGAACATTTGAATAAGAGAAAACAAATCACTTTCCATCCTGCTGGATGTATTACATTTCCAGACTTCCAGAATCAGTGGAGACTGAATGATGCTGCAGCAAACCAAGATGATGATTTTAAAGTATTCAGGATGCTTAAAACAGAACTGAATATAAATATCTCCAGAAAGATCCCATAATACTGAGTGATCAAAAAGGCAGAGGAGACACCAAATGTTCATAAACCCACGGAGCATAAATGCATGCTGGAAAACATATTGCTATAGGCACCCCCAAAACAATGGGCATAAATCACCAGCTCTTTCAGAGAGATCATTTTGACAATAGTTTTATAAAATTGTCAGTTTAATGCTTAACATCAGTCAAGATGGAAAAAAAAATGTCTAAGCAGCAATTAGAGAATAATTTGAGAACAAAACAAAATTATCTCTTGACTGCCTAACAGCATGGCCCATCTGAGTGCTGAGGCTCCTTCCAGCTGCTATTTCAGGACAAGATGGAGCAACTTGGGCAGGACTAACACACTAACACACAGGATGACCATCAGTGATGCTGACACAACTGAGCCCTGACACCCCCCTCACTCACTGAGCACCAAAAATAAGGTCCATCACCCTGAACAGTCTGGATTTCCCTTGGAACTTTCTCCCAGGAATCCCCCCACCCTGGCAAGAGCAGGGTCCCAGCTCACAGAGTTCTGGCTGAGTCCTGCAGGCTGTTCCCCTGTGCTGAACCATCACCACCATTCCACATCTGCCTGTGTGAGCTGGTAACATAGTAAATGGTTAAATGCAGCCTCTAAAATGAAAGGATGAATAAAAAGACACCTCAAACAATTCACTTCACATTATGCTGTTTACTGCTAGAGAACTGCCTCGCTTTCTGCTACTTCATCCTGTATCTTTTCCTTAAAGCATTCATTTTTTCTGCCAGAACCCATAGCCAAAACAGAAACTAAACTAAAAAATAAAATGAGGAAATAAAAAAGACAGGAAGAGTTTGGGTGTTCATACTATTTGCAGCTAATGATAACATTAGAAACTCCAAAAATTACAAATTGAAAACATGTAAGGTTTAAATTTTATTTTAAATTATTTTTGTTCAAAAGAGTAAACAGACTACACACTGCTAGATTTGCTTGTGGCAACTGTTTCAGAATAAAGAATTTCAAGAATCCCTTGGCCTCTGATATATAACCCCTTTTATTTAACTTCATCTAATTGAAGACATCTGTAGTGGTGCCACAAAAAATTTAATTCAAGCTTCGAAATGTCAATAAAAAGTGTCTGTAAGAAACAATATGGGTATAAACCTGGCAGGGTAGTGTGCATCAACATCTATGTAGCCATACAAAATTAAGAATATAATGGCAGTCTGCTGCAGGAGTTGACGAGGTGATAAAAGCCCTTTTCCTATAAAGTCTAATGAGCTCTATTACTCTTCAGCTTTCAGGAATGCAAAGGCCAGTGGACTCAGCAGAGAAAAGCAACAAACTCTGCACACATGGATTCACTCAAACTGCCACATATCAAATTACCAGTGTAATTACTATAACCTGACAATTTCATTACAGCCACGCAGTCCTGAACTCTTTAAGACTAACAAGAAAGACACTGCAAGGAATCCATGGCAGTTTGCTCACTTGAAATGAAGGAACAGCATCTCCCCTCAACTTCTACCTCAGATTGTAGCCAAATACAAGTTTAGCAAGTTATTTAGTAATTCATTATTTTCTTTTCACAGAAATAAATCAAAACCCATTGAAGACACGGCCTTTTGTGCTTCTATTTTTTAATGCAGTGCTATGAAATTCAGTGGGAGCTGATTACCCAGCAAAGGAGTCCTCAGGCTCCTTTGGAAACACAGCAGAACCTTCCTTACCAGCTGGTGGAGACAGGAATTCTGTGCCAGCCACCTCCACCACCTCTAACCATGGCTACAGGGAGCACAGAGGACACTCATACATTCATTAAAGAAAATAAATGAAATACATTGGTTTCAGAGCTGCCATCCTGGATGAATACATACCTCCAGAGGGGAATCACAGAGGAACCGTGTGAACTGCATCGAGGTGGATTCAGCAGGAACACATGCCCAAGAAAACAGCACAAACATGCAAAGCAGAAAAAAAAAACCAAAAACCATCAGCAATGCACTAGGATACATTAACAGCCAAATACACTCTTTCAAATCCATACCTTTGAAAAGCATCATCAGCCTTTGTTTATGGAAATTTCATTTAAACTCTTAAACTCTCACATTCTGTTTAAAGTACAAATAGATACAAAAATTAACTATGCAAAGTACTTTCTTTTCTACAAAACAGGAGATAGTTTTTAAAAATGTGATGTGAGAGAACTGTCACCCTGTAATACAGGTCTGTTTCTGTGTCCTTTATTTTCAATTACACATTACCCTCCTCTGGGACTCCTTGCAACAGGGAGTCTTTTCCCACTGTTCCATTGATACCTCCCCTATCACCAAAGCAAGGGGGCTGGGGCCCTCATACCTCTTAACAGAAATTAATTAATTTACATTCAAAATTAAAAGCAAGCTCGTTTTAACTTTAAAGATGAGGAAGGGCAAAGAAAAGAAAGAAAATCAACCTCCTGAAAGTGCAAGCATTTCAAACTTGGATTTTTGACTCAATACAAAATGATGTGCTGCTGATAATTACCAAAAAATACAATGTTTTAATGATCTGGAGCTTGTCCAAGATTCTTAGAGTAATAAAATACAATACTTATTTACTCACTATCATTTACTTATTTGATACAAATACTTCCTTATTGGTGGAGTCCACATTAAACAAGCTGCAGAGTTCTGGTATGTATTTAACCCCAAACATTCCCTTGTTAAACAACTACTTTAATACACAGTTTAATTCCCCTTCTTGTAATGGCTGGGTGATTAAATAAGTCAGCAGTTCCCACACTGCAAAGTAATAGTAAATAGGATTTTTTAATTAAAAGTTAGATAAAAAGACATACATATAGACACCTACAAAAACCTGACTGTTGTCAAGATTTTGTTGTCAAGAATTCCATTAAGTTCTGAGATGAATTAAAGGGGAATACAAAAAAATGGGGTGATTGTTTGTCAGCCATCCCATTTTTCCCACGGAAGGGGAGCAGAGGAAGGCAGGCAACAATAAAAAAGTGCCAACAGTATCAGTTGCTGCCTCATCTTGTCCTGCTGATCTGTGGATTGATGGGCACAGACTTTGGACACAGACTTTATGGAAGAACACTGAATTCCTATATTGTGAAGGTGAAGGCAGGGGATTGTACATTTCCTCTAATTTACTGTTTCAGATCTAGTCACTATCACTCTAAATTACGCAGAGGCTGGAAGAACAAATGACTGCGGTATCTTAATTAAATTGTAGAATTATTTTGGTTTGGTGGATAAGGGAAAAAAAAACCACCAATAATATATAAAGAAAGAAAAAAGATAATTAAATTTTTGAATTATTGAGTTATTTTCCTGAAATAAAAACACAGAGTTACAAATTCCTACACTCTGAGTGCATCCATCCCTACAGCCAGTGGTTTTAGAAAGTGCAGGTTACAGAAAAAATAAACCACGTGTAATTAATTTTCATGTCAGAAGACCCCCAATAGTTCTTAATCTGTAACTTTAGCTCTACAGTGCAAACTAAACCCTGTGGTGAGAAATCTGAGCCCACAACACTTTCCAAACAGTTTTATCAGTTCTGCAGGCCCTGCTGCCCAATCCCTTGGCTCTGAGGGTGAAGGGGAACTTTTTAAGTTTAATAACTTCTGCTGTTACAGCTGCTAGGAAAAAATTGTTAACTGCACCTGAATTTGTATCACAATCTTAAGGGGAAAAAAACACTGCAAGTCTTGTTATAAATTATTTCACCTGATGAGGCCTGGTAAAGTTCAGAGGTTAGATAATTTTCTTAAACTAGTCTATACATTTTTGTAAAACTTAAGAAGACATTAGATTCAGCTTCTAAATTAACAAACTCATCTAACACTGCAAGATTATTATGAACACAATTAAAAATAATTCAATAAACCATGAAAGAAATACAGCCAAAAGCTGATGTTGTATGTAAAATAACTCAATATGTCACACAAGCACAATTCAAATTCCTTTCACAAAGCCATGCTTTTCTAATTTTAATTTCCAAATTATTTACATAAACTTTTAAAAGCTTTATAATATATAAGAAATCCACAACATTTTTACTTTGGTGCAAGCTAATTACAGCTGCCAGAAAGAATCAACTCAACAACGGGGAGTAAGTTTAAACATAATTAATAAAACTAAGAAGGAACACATCACTGAGAACAAAATCAAAGGGAGAAAAAAAAGGCAGAAAAATAAAAAGCAGGTTGGGTTCAACCCAAAGCTTCTTGCTGGAGTAAAAGCACGTGCACAGCTTTAAAAAGAGGTAATAAAGCAGAGTGTTAACACCTGCTCCCCTTTACACAGTGGGGAAGGATTCAGGTGCTAAACTGGAATGGGTTTCACCTGGCAGCCCAGGGATTTCTGCAAGGGAAGGCTCCTGATGTCACAGGAGGACACCATGTCCTTCTCAGGAAACCTTCCAGGTGTCATCAGATAATCACAATTATCTGAGACCTTCCACAAAAAGCATTTATTTATAATTTCCCCTTTGACAGGATTAAGAGTTTGCTCATATTTGCAATTCACTGTCAAGGAAAGCTGAATACTTGCCCTTTTCTTGGGATACAATGGATATGGGATTTGGGCCTTCCTTTTGTTTTTTAAAATCCAATCTCTGAATGGGATTAAAATAAAGCAAGGCTTTTTGATAATGAGGTTTTTTTGCTTTGTCTTTCAAAGAAGTGCAAGGCTCATAATAAACTAAAAAATAATGATGGCAAGTTGTAAAACCTGCAAATCCAGTGCATCGCTTCCATGCTGCCATATTTTAATTGAAATACTCTTCCTTACCCAAAACAGATTACAATCAATCTTAACCATAAAGTTGTGCAGTGAAAAAATAAGTCAGTGTCTCAGTAAGGCAAGGAGAAGCTGCTAACAACCCTCTCCCATGGAAAAGAAAACAAACAAACCAAACAACAAAAACAAACTATCTAGGAAAATACATTGAAATTGAGCTGAAAAATGAACGAAATTCTTTAATTTAAATTAAAGATTAAATTCTAATTTCTTGTAGAAATCAGGAAAATGGGACAAAATTTACAGGAAAAGATGGTGCAAACCACCCTTGAACCAGGCAATAAACTAGAGCCCAGCAAAGGAATCAAAGACTTATCCCAGGGCTGGCTCTATTTAGCATTTGCAACAATTGCTTACAAAAATATAGACGTGCTAAAACAATAGTTTCAGAGATATCCACAGACCTGAAGGTGAAGAAAGAGCCTTCAAAACATAGGAAGAAGGATTTAAAGTTTACAAAGGACAGAGGGATTTAAAATTTAAATGCATGTCTCAAATGTAGTTTTCAGTGCAAGGATGGGACTAATGAAATATTGTACATTTCAGTTACAATTTCAATTCCTTTATGGAGTGACAAAAGTCACTGTGGCTTTCCTGCTCAGAAGAAACCTCCTTTTAGTATATTGGAGGTTTATCAGTCTTACAGTAAAGATTATTTAATTTTATATGGATTTAGGAAATGCAGTGGCAAAATCAAGAACGATATAAACTGAGATGCAAAAAGAATCTGAACTGAAATGCTATGACTGTGGACAAGTCACTTAATTGTCCGAATACCTAAATTCTTTTGCTTTTATAGGCATTTCATGATAAAATCCACAAATCCACAGCAGTGCAGTCAGAAGGGCCACAGAAATAAACAGAAGGCATTAGGCTGATATAGAAATACTCATTCTAAGGCTTTGAGTCAGAGCTGCCAGGATGTGAAATCCAAGTTCACTGCAGTGAGGTGTTCTGCCATGGCTTCCAGGAGCTGTATAAAAATGTACAGAAGGCTAAAAATAACCACAAAGGCTATTGATTTTTAAGCATTCTCTCACTGGAATATAAGAGAGGAAACTAGGTTAGGGAGACCTAAAAGTTTGCAACTGGCTGCTGATACCAGTTTGGAACTGATCAGAACGTGCTCCTTGGCATTTCCCAGACTACTCACTCAGTTTTCTCTACTAGTTCAAGTGGATTCCTGGGAAGCATTAAAAAAAAAAAAAAAAAGGAGGGAAGGTGAAAGAAAAACCCTACTCTACGTATTTCAGTAATTTTTTGCACCTTTTCAAACAGTGTATCTTTTGTGTGTCCTGAAATTCTTTCCTTCCAAGACAAATATTTAGCTAAGCACAAAGCAAAGAGAGAGTCCAGCTACTTTCACAGAGGGAACAGACAGATACTGTTTTTCTACAAGTTTGTCATTATGAAACCCTTGTGAAAAGTTAAATAAAACGTTTGCTTCAGCAGCAATAGCAATAAACTGTTCACTCTGGCTCTCTCTGGAAACTACTGTAGAATTTTTATGATCTTTTATGGAAATGTTTTCTAGCTTGTGTAGCTGCCACATAGCTTGTTTCAGTTACACTTCAGCTGTGTTTCCCAAAGACAAAGACTGCTGTAAAAAGACTTGAGGATTCTGACACTGGGTCAGAAATGTGATGCCTCTGATGAGATGATACTTCACTAAGAACTCCTAAACACACTCTCTATTATATCCAAATTAACCATTGATTATTTCATTGGGATCAAAAATTTCCTTCTTGGCATGAAAAGGCCAAAAAATATTTTGACTGCATTTGTTTCACCTAAAATCTTTGATCCAGACCTCCACAGTTCCACACCTGTACCTATCATTTCATCTATCACACTGCTTCATCTAAAACACAAGAGATTCAGGTGGAAAATGTTCTGAAATATCTATCTCTAGGTATTTTATAAATCATCCTGAAGCTGGGGTAGAGTTGGATCACAGCATCTTGCAGGTGATTTGTATTCTGCAAGGCCCTCCCTGCATTTCTTAGCCAGGAACAGGGATTTTTGCTGCTGAGCAAAACAAAAGGAGTTAAAACATTTGCAGATAAGGACTACTCTTAGCAAAGCACAGACAAGCCACTACACAGCTTCCATAAATCCAGTGGAATTGGATCATCCAAAGAACCAAATCTTGGGATTATACAAGACACAAGTCCATTCTTCTTATTCTCAAAACATCTTTCCATATATGAATCTACACATTTTCTCCTAGAAATATAACCAAAGGCTATTAGAAGTTATTCAATTGAAAAAATAGACTCCAAATCCACATTTACCTATTTCTCTGTGCATTAATTATTGCAACGAAGCTGTATTAGCATTCATTATTTTTCTTATGAAAAATGAAAAAAAAGCAGACAAACTTTCACCCACATGATTTTTTTTGCATAATTATTTTACTCTTGATACGCTGATCAGCTCTGTAATTTAAGCTCCAACTGATCTTTCACGGATGATACAGGGAACCAAGGTTTTTTCAATATAAGGATGCTCAGCCTACTCTCAGCTTTCTGTTCATTAGAGGTCTCCATTTCTCAGTTTTTCTAAGCTTTCATGATTTCAATTTCTTTTCCTTATAGCTTGACCCATTTCACAAAGTAAATATAACCACCACTAAGCCAGGAAATAACCCAAACAAATAAATCCTTGAAATTGATTACATTTGTGGGGGTTTTGTATGTTAGAGAGACAGCTCCTCATGCTAAGCATGATTACATCTTCCACTACTTTAAAAACAACCCAACAAAGAAGAAAACAACAAAACCAAAAAAGCCATTGAATAACAGCTCTGTTATACTGGGAATGGGATATGGTGACCATCATTTTGGACCTGAGATAAAGAGCCACATAAAGCATTTTCACAAAGGGACAGAAGAAATGTAAAGAATGGGACAAACACTAGTCCAGATTGTTTCAATAGCTTCCAAAAATGAGCAGCTCAGAACCTGGCTAATTCAAGAGCAGCCCTGGAAAAAACTTCTCCAACAGGCAGGGATACACCTATCTTCCTATTTTCCATTATTTTATCTTAACTCGTTCATTGCTATTTATGCTTTAACTTCACAGTCTGTTCAGGTTCCCCCTAATTCATCTCATTTTCTCCAACTTGAACTATAATAAGAATATATTCCTCTAAGAGTGGATGCCCATGCATTTGCACAGTAGCTTAATAAAGTTCTGTGCTCCCACAGAGGAAAACTGAAAAATCAATTCTTCCTCAGCACTATTTAAGAGCAAGTATTAGAAAGAAACCTTCAATAAGAGAATTGTCTGCTATGTTTTTCCTCAGGACACCAATTCCATACAATACAAACATGCTGACATAAACATTCTTCAGTGCCAACAGCTTTGTGTAACATCAGGACCTGACTGCACTCCAAAGCACAACCAGATCAGTTTTGTAGCTGAATTCCTGCAGCAAGTGATCAAAAGTTCTTGAGAGTAGTGAGAGGATTTCCAGGGTAAATTCAACTTCTACCAGACAAACTAAGAAAAAAATGGCATAATGAATATTTTAAAAGACAATGCAGAAAATAGCTGTGGCTTTTATGCCAAGATAAAAACCAATTTGAATTTTTTTCTCTTGCAAGCTAAGTTGGTTTTAATTCCAGGAGCAAGGAAATACTTCAGACTGTTCCTAGAATATTAACATATTTGGCAGAGAGACAATATATTTCTACCCTACCCAATCCTCTCCTTGCCAGTCAAAGAGGAACAGAAGATTGTGGTGATGCTTCCACAGAAAGGAAAGTTTTATCACAAGTCTGGAACTTGGGAAAAATTGATTTCACAAGTTTCCACCTTGCTTTTTATTAGAACAAACAGAAGTCACTGCCTCACTCAGGAATCAGTACTGCATCACCAAAATGTGATGCAGGATTCTCCCCAGCAAAATCTCCTGTAATTAGTGCTGTGCAGTCTTCAGCAGGGAAGCAGAAGAAGGAAAGGAGAAAAAGGCAAAATTTAAAGAGACTCAGCATCATGAAGGGCACTGAAACACCAAATATCACTGAGCCCAAACTGGCATTAACCAGAGGGAGCCCAGAAGTTCAATTTCACAACTCTCTGCCCTGAAAATCCTCCACTCTCCCTTCTCACATAAACTCCTGATGGAAAGCTGTATTTACATTACTGAGGTGCAAAAATGCCTTCTCCACACTCACTGAGTAATAATCAGCTTCATTGTTCATATATTTTTTGTTACTATTGTGAACATTGTTACAGTTTTTCCCGTTAGTGTTATTCTCAAATAACCACCAAAATTCTAAATTGAGTCTTAGAATTGCTTTTTAATATAATAAGGTTAATATTAAACTAGCCTAGCAACAGATAGTATATTGTAATGCCAACAATCTAAGAATATATTCCCAAAAGAAGTTGTTAATATGTCCCATAACAATCTTTGTATGATTCTGAATTTAAATATAGGCAGGTTTCTAAATATGAAGTGTTCCGCCAAATATAAAACCAAAAACTCCTCCTAAACTAGAAACTTTCCAAAAACAAAAGTGTGCCCTGAAAAAAAACTTCAACAACCTCATAGAATAGTTTGCACAAATTATAAGTGAAAAAATCCTGGATATTTGCCATTTAAAGCACAGAGCAGATTTCTTACCATCCCGATAAAAAGTCCTGTGTATAGGGCAGAATTTTAGTCCCTTTGATTAAAAATCTTCTTGGTTCCATAATGTCTGTATGATATATTAAAAAATGTGAAAAAGAGGAAGCAGAAAAAGTTTTGAGGTCTTACAAGCAGCATTTTCCACCCTTCCTCTCAATAACTTGGATCACTTTTACCCTACTTGGTACCTTAGAAGTCACTCAGATTACTCTCTTCCCACACAAATTCAGTATTAAAAAAAAAGGGTTCTAAACTACATGAAAACACATTTTTGTGTAAAACATTCTTCAGTTTACTTCCTGCAGAGATCAAATACAAAATGTTGATTAAAGTGAGAGTATTAGTTCCCAATTGTGAATAAAAAAATCTTTTTGGCCAGGCAGTCTCATGGACACTAAATATGATTTACCAAGGCTGAAAAAGAACCTCAATTCAAACCCATAAGCATCAGACCAAGTTTTTACACTTAGTAGATGCTTCAGAGAAGGTTTTATGTTTCCCCTGGAATTATCTAAGCCTGCACAAATGTGAGGCCAAAGAGAGGAGATAAAGGCAAAGTAGGGAAACCCCTATGGCAAGTAATAAGGAAAGAGAGGATAAAAATCTGTTACACTATGAGTGATGCCTCAGGTTTTGGCTTTTATGTTTTTCAGATTCTGTGCTGCTTTAGTGTGTGGGGCTGGGCTTCACATTATGGGATGGTGAGCTCTCTGCACAGAGCAGGGAGACAAAACAATTCCTTCTCTAGCTGGGGACCAAGGACAAATGATCCAAATCTCAGGCCCAAGAGCACAAACAACGTGGGCTGAAGAGAGAAAAACAAGAAGGATGGGACTTGATGGGCTAAAGCTGGAATTGGACAATGAACTCCAATGTGCAAATGGAGCAGAACTGATAAAAGTGCCAGAGCCCATGCCCGGTGTCCATTTTGGGACCATTTTGGTTCATCTTGGGTGCAGCCCTGGCTGGGCTCTTGTGCTGCCCAAGGTGGATCCATGGAGGAAATCCTTTTAATAAATCCCTGCTTCATTCTGGAACTCTGTCCAGTCCCTGTTCTAGGGCAGCCTTCTCAAGGCACTATTAGCAGTGAACAGAAACCCAACTCCTTCCTATTCAACAGCAATTCCCAGGACAACCTTTACACCTTCAGGTGGTGGAAACCTGACTGTCCCTGACACGCCTTTCTAGGATGAAATGCTTCCATCATAGCAGAAAAATCAAGTCTCTAATCTGCCCAGGTAATGCTTCGTACAAATCTAGTAAATAGCTCAGTCTCTCTTGGCATGCCTCCAATTCTTGCATTCTTATAATTAAACCCACTTATGCCAGCAATTATGAAAAGGGCAGAGCCTACTACTTACTGTTATGAGACCTATTATTTTACTAAACAAAGTGAAATGGATTTTATGGCTTTCCAGAGTAGCATTACAGACATCTCACAAAAAAAAAAAAACCACAACTCTCCTTACACTCTTGAACTAAAGCCAAAAATTATGATGTGGTTTTACAATTCTACCTGGAAAACAGCCCCTGTTTACAAGGTTTCACTTCTGCAGGTAGTTCACTCTCAGGAACAGAAAATCCTGACTAGTTGACCAATAATAAAGCTGCACCTCTGCAGCAGACAGAAATGAGAGATCTGAGGTAGCATTTTCATTAATTCTGCCAGTGAGGAGGTTGTGCCACCTGCCAGAGAAATTGAGAACTGCTGCTTGTTCAGAATCCCACAAGTATTTTTAATTATTTTTAATTTATTAAATTAGGATTATCCTCTGTAAACACCCTTTGTAGAGGAGGGTTTATCCATATGAAGCATATTCTCATCAAGCCTCAGACGATCAGCTGTTGAGTTATTTTTGCACTATTCCTACTGTAAAGGTGAATTCCAGTTGAGCAGTGTGCTTAGCAAGGGAATGGGAATAAAATTGAGATTTTTAAAACCTTCACCTGTTAAATTAAGCGAGAACACAAAAAATTAGGGAGAAACATTAAAAAGGTACCAAAGAACTTTAAGGCAGTAGATGATCTTGCCTTAAAAAAACCTGAGAAATGGCAATTTCAATAATTTAATACTTAGATTAGCTCTAAGAGACAGCATTTCCCACCATGTAGCTGTGCATTTGCAGAAGCTGTTTCCAGAAAGGTGCATGCAGTGAACTGTACCTCATTCTCCCCACAGTCAGAAGGTGTGTCCTTGTGTACAGACATCTGATACTTGGCAAATAAAGTGGCAGATTGGTTGAAGGATGATTTGAACTGGGGGTCCTCAAAGGAGACAGGTACTAACCTCACCTTCAGAGCAAGGGAAATACAAGCATTCTGTTTTGAGTGCATGTCATCAGACAATCTGCTTCTGAAGGTCAGGCTAGTGAAAGATCTCCTCCTATGCACTTCAAAGCCTCTGAAGTCAGTTTTCTACCTTAAACATAATAATAAGACAACTTCCTATTTTTACTGATGTCTAACAAACCAACTACAAATTTTAGTTTTATTGCAAAGTCTCAAGGACTTCTTAAAATGTTTTATTTTTAATGGCACGTGGCTCGTTGATTGCCCTGTTCTTGCTACATATACTGTTTCTTCAAACTCATGGTATTTTTTTTCCTTCTGGAATAGAGATGTAAAAAATCTGACAGTTCACTCTTACACTCCACTCATTCATTGCAGGAAGCAGCAACAAAGTGTAAATTTAGATGGAGTGCACAGGTTACTTTTTAAAGGCTTAAATTGAAACTGAAGAGGATCATTTCACTCTGGTGAACCTTAAACCAACAATTTGTGTGGGTGATAAACTTTTGCTCACGTGTTGGCCCTGATCATTGTGTCCTTCTTATGGAAACACTCAAACCAAAGTCAAGGAGAACAGTTACCAGGCTGAGTGTCCAGATGGATTTAGTTCTTTTGGGATTTGTATTTTTAAGGCTCATCTCTGTCTCCAAGAGCCTCCCCCTCTCCATTTCTTACCCAACAGCATCCATAACTTTTCTGCCTGCAACTTAAACAAAATATTTGTGGCACTCACAAAGAGGTATCAAGAGTTTGCACTTTCAGGATGTTGATTTTATTGGATACAGTATTTTACAAGCTCCTGAATATACACTGGATATAAAATCCACATTTGTTTCTCCTAGAAACAGGACACGTGAAATGGAGGGGAAGCTTTGCATAAAATTAAATTTGGTCTTCTGACCTGATTTATGGTTGGTTTATCAGGTGGGTCCTTGTGAATAACCATCTGGTAACGTTTATAGACCTGGTAAGACTCCTGAAATGTGGCTTTGAACTGTGAACTTGGTGGAGATGATCTCACCACCCTCACCTTCAGAAGAAGTTAGACACATTTATTATTAAAATATCATGCAATAACTATACATTTATACACAACACAAACATCACAACAGAGAGAAATTCTACCCTCCTGCACAAGGGCCATCACAAATTAATTACTCTTAGCCAAGAGTCTTCTAACTCTCCAGCTCAATTTATGCTACTGAAGTCTTTTACATTTACACTGAATAACATAGAAGGTTTTCAAACTGCAAATTAACTAAAATGCCTAGAGAAGAACAGCACAATTTTCAGGAAATAATACCAACAAATGGTATGCAGATCACAATTTAAAAGAGATTTTCTGTGCTACTTAAAATATTCTCTCATAGTCTCACACTACACTGAAAAATACTTGAAATATTTGGAAGACTCAAATCTCTGCTCTTCACCCAAAACTCATGTTTTTGTGGCAATAATCCCAAGGGGATTTCCATGTTTTCCATTTTTGGGGTTTTCCATTTTTGAAATTGAAAGAGGAAGATGAAGCAGTGTTTCCATACTCAATTATGAGATAACCGTAATAAGGAGTTACCAGTCTTCACATCATCACCATTGAACACACAAAAATAATTTAAAAAAAAATCTATAAATTAAACATTCTTCTTAGTAAAAATGATTGCTCTCTAAGCAAAAGAATGCTACCACATAGGCAGCAGCGCATGTCTTTCCAAAAATATTTAAGGTCATATTAATTTCAAAAACTGTGTAATCTTCAGAATGGTTCTATTCTCACCAAGAGCAAATTTTTTTTTAATCCTTCTAATTCTCCCTGCATCTTCTAAATGAAGTTGCTCAGACAAAGCCACCATACTGCTTCTGTTAAACAATTCCTGAGGAAATGTGAAGGAGTTAGGAAGATGGATCACTTTCATGGCTTCTAGTCAGCAAATATTTTCATTTCCAGTATCATCAATGAAAATGATCAGGAAAACATTCAATTAGTTTTCCAGCTTATGGAAAAAATACAAGAAAAATGGTTTTATGATTAAAAATTTAAGAAAGTACAAATCCAGATTACTGTCTCTAGTAGATGTAGTGGCATCCAGTGTATTACGCAAACTTTTTTACTCTCATTTTTACAGCTTTCAAAGACATCAACACACACAAATGACATGTGCAAAGAGCAACTATCTTGTTATCTGATTAATTTCATGAATTTACTGCTCCCTTCTCAAGTTTCATTAGCTTAGATAGTTTAAGTATTTATATACTACGGACCTAAATAGTGAATTTCTCTCATTATTTAACACTTGATTAATTCAAAGTTTTTCATTTTCAAGTCACACTGTATGAAATTAATTTGCAGGTTATTTTAGTAACTGAACTGGCCTCTGCTAGGACTGACTGCAGTGCAAGAGTACCCTCCTGTGGTTAAAAGAGTGCAGCTGCACCATAGGTGTGTAATTTATATAAACACACACATATATATATACATACACTCCTATGATGCATATCTATATATAAATATACATCATTCAGGACCACATATATTTCAAGATTTAAGCCACAACTACTCCATAAAGCCATAAATACAGACCTAAGCTTTTCAAAAACTCCTTAACTAGACCTTTCCTTCAGCTGCCTCCAACAACAGTCAACAAGAGATTACCTCTAATTTGTGTCGTGCATCATCAGGTAGAGGGACAAAAACAAAGTCTTCAATGTTTTTAGGCTGGTTTGTTTTAGATTTAGAGTTTTGCAAGAGGAAAGCTTGATCTCCTTGAAGCTGAGAGCCTTCTACTGTGCCCATCTGGTTCTGCAGGAGCTTCTGTAGTTTTCTCTCCTTCCTTATGTCCTTTGCTTTCCGACACAGGGGCTTGCTCAGATCAGCCCCTTTCCCTGCAAGGGCACAGGCAAAGAGTTCAACACCACAAAGGAGCAGCTCTCACCTCAGCACTGGAAAGAAATGGCTAAAATCACCATTTCCTGCAGACTGTGCTCTGAACCCAATGTGGCCTTTCACATTTACAACCACCAACACCTGATGCCACGCTACTGCAGCAATTCTTCCACAGCTACTTCCTGCAGCACTGATCTGGAATCACCGTGACCATTTCACCCCAAAGCCAAGGGTGTGTTTAAAAACTGATCTGGAATCACCTTGACCATTTCACCCCAAAGCCAAGGGTGTGTTTAAAAACTGATCTGGAATCACCGTGACCATTTCACCCCAAAGCCAAGGGTGTGTTTAAAAACTTGAAATACTGAAGGACAAAAATACAACCACAAAATCACAGAGAATTGTTCTTCTGCATTCAAAGCCCACGTGGCTACACTGAAGACTCCTGTGAAGACACACACCCCAAAATAAAGCATTTATTTTTTTTTCTCACCTGGAATCCATAGGCAGGCTGTAGAAATGCTGCCAGTGCTACTATGGTCATGTAATGGAAGAGTAAAAGGCCACAGAAGTTTGCATCTTTGCTTAAATTATCTTCAGATTGTCTGTTTTAATCAATAAATTCACTTTTTGCAGTTTACCTCTACCTTTAACAGAGCAGTCATTTATAGAATTCTATTTGTGAAATGGTATTTGCTAAAAAGAGAAGTCAAACCTCTGCACTATTTCCCATCTTGATCCATTTGTTTTTACTAATACAAGAACTGTGAGCTGTAAAGCAACACAAATCCAATGACATGAGGGAATTACAGACACTATGTGACCTGTCCTCAGGCAAACAAGTCAGAGGAAAAGTTTATTTAAAACTCTCATGATATATTTGAAGAATGAGTACTTCATCCGTATCGGGATCTGTTTCGTGTCTCGTATCTTCTGTAAGCTGTAAATTAGCAAGAAAAACTTCTTAAAGCAGTGACTGTGCCTACACAGATATAAGCAAACCTTCTTTTCTATCTGAAACTGTGCAGAAACAGACCATTATTCCTAGAGGACAACGACCTGTTTTGTTTATAAAGGAATAAAAATGCAATTAAACAATCTTAGTACTGACTAAGTCTACATTTTCCAAGATGAAAACTAAACATCTTTCTATCTGGAAAATTTTAAACTAAATTTGACCTGTGACACCAGCTAGCGTTAAAAAAAATTAAATAAGCTTTCTGATGCATTTATTATTCACTTCTATCTTTAAAAACACCAGAAAGAAGCACACTAATGGATATTTATGCTCTGTAAAATTAAATCTTTTTTTTCTGAAATGCACTACAGTGTTACTTATCTGCATTTCCAGTGCTTAAAGTTTGACTCAAAGCTATTCTTAACCTAACTGAAGACCTCACCTCACCTTTTCCAAAGCACTGGCAGGTTTTTACACTCCTGTTCTTTACCCAAGTCTGCCATCTGCTGTCAACAGCCACTTCATTTCCTCCCAATACTAAGTTTACATAGGCCAAAGTTTTTAATTTATTATTTAAAACAAGAGAGCTTTGAAAATTTGCACAATAAAAGTCATATAGACAATAAACTATATAAGGATTGTAAAGGTTTGCATAAGATCAAAATATAAAATACAGTTTTAAAAATTCTGTAATATTTCTATGCAACAGTACTGACTCTCTGATCAGTAAACGTCAGTAAAATTCTCCTTTTATTTAGATGAAAAAATTGCTTATTAAGCAGGTGAGAATCAGATCCAATAGGGATGAGTGGTTATTAAGGAAAAAACATTATTTCACTTGAAATCAGCCAGGCTACAGAAAGAGACAAAATTACTTTTTTCTCCTAAATACTGGCACAATGTGCAACAGGTGAGTGAAATCAGGAATTAGAAGGATGTCCCAACACAGGCAGAAACTCTAAAGCCACAAATTTCCACAAGGATTTTCCCTACCGTGTACCAGGAAATTAAGGAAACACACATTTAGGAAACCACAATTAAGGAAATTCCCTTTATCTGCCAGAACAGGCTATACAAAATGGGAAAGATGATCTGTAAGACAAGGCTGCCTTACCTGCAGCCTCTGGGGCACAAAGTGTCTGTCAGCAATTCTACTTTAAATAAATGATTCTGGCAATAATCCAGCCTTACCATCTGCCTTCCAGAAATCACCCATGTCCCAAGAGAAGGCAGCCATTCAATCACAGAAGGGTTTGGGCTGGAAGAGACCTTTAAAAGGACACCTTCCACTGTCCCAGGGTGCTCCAAGCCCCATCCAACCTGGCCTTGGACACTTCAGGGATGGGGCAGCCACAGCTTCTCTGGGCACCCTGTGCCAGGGCCTCCCCACCCTCATCATAAAAAATTTCTGATCTGAATCTCCCCTCTTTAGTTTCAGATCCTAGAGATTCAGTCTTACTTAAGGTGAGGATAAGAAGATAAATATAACTTTTTAATGTAACAAAATATAAATTACAATATTACAAGTAACACCCCGCACCTCTCAATTATTACGCTGTAATTCCATAAATTGGGAGGAGCAAGGGGAATAAAACAAAACGGTTATTAATTTACTAAGCAAGATAAAAAGAAGGGATTTCAAGATGTGAAATGATGACAGCATATTCCAATTACTACTAGCAATTACCTGGCTTAGGTGGTGCATGAACAGCTTTAGCTGAATGTGATGGTTCTGCAGGGGCTGCTGGGTCTTTGTCTGTACAGATCTGAACAGAATCTGATTCCACCTTTTGCACATTCCCCTCTTCTTTTGCTTCTCCTGAGTCCTTGTCTTCATTGTCCACCCTCTCAGCTTGATCCACAGCCAAGGGAGTCAGGTCAGACTGACTGACCTGAGACTCACTTTTGTATGGAAAATCACACGTGGCCACATCCTCTACATGGGAATCCATCGGCTCTTCTGTCAGTAATTAAAACCTCCATGAGTGAATTTCTCTCTGTACAACCACAGCTCAGACTTTCCACTATTAAAATTAATACTAAATTAACTAGTTTCCAAGTTTACAAGTGTTTTTCCACAGATAAAGTGACTATTGCAACAGTCTGAAAACAAAGTTTCCTTTATGATCCCGACTTACGAACAACAATTCATTTATGAGAACAGTTTTATTTTCTCCACTAAAACTGGACAGTCAACTATTTCAAGCCATAACTTCAAACAAATAACAACAAACAAACCTAGCAAACCACACATAAAAAAGATTCAGATTTTCATAAGAAAGATTTCTGGATTCAGAACCAATACAAGCTTCACCACCACAAAGAATTGCTGGGTTTGGTGCTGGATAAACGGAGGGTGACTGTTCAATCACTTGGTAAAACCCTCTCTAGTTAGTCCTCTCCAGATTATCAGAAGTAAAAACTAATTCTCTACAGCACCCAGCTGGAAAGTGAGGACGTGCCCAGGAAAATAAGCTAGTCTATGGAAAAAGTAAGGAAATATTTTCTACAATAACCCCAGCCACGTGAACAATTTGGCTTCTGGGCTACTGAAGTGTCCAAGACACAGCCCAGCCAAGGGTCTACACACAGAATTCAAAGTCCATTTGCCCACTCAAGCAGGTATTTAAATCCTCCCTGCACATATCAGTACTGGTTTTTAAACATTCAGAGTTTCTTACCTTCACTCGCTACTTTCGAAACATCTCCTTTGGAAATAAATTTCAACATTTTCTTCAGAACCTTCTTGTGGGACTTGGAGGCCTGAAAATGCAAAGCCTGGCACCTAAAAAAGGAAAAAAAAAGAACATTTCTTTTGTGAAAGAGTGTTTCAGGAAAAAAAGGTTAAGGAAACACACAAAAGTTACATTGTAATCTCTATTTATTTCTGAAGTATCCCTATATTGAGTGGTCAAACGTTTTATCAACACTTTTGAGATAATGAAATTACATTGTCTTCTACTGAATAATATCAGTCCTTATGGTGTGTTTTTAATGTGTATCTCTAGAATTACTAAAATACAAGCGTAAGCCTCTCTTATTTGGGCTGCTAAAGCATTGTTTGTGGATTATAGACAAGGCTCCTTACAGGAAAATATCCCAGAGCTGATGATGTCCCTATGCAAAACCCAAGAGCATATATTTACTGCTCAAAGTATCATTAGAATTAGATCAACTTCCCAAGTATGATGTATTTCAAGCAGCAAACAGAAATGGTGGAACATATTTGAAGTGGTCAAATCCCTTACAAAAGTGTACTTTAAGTTTCTTACCTTATTGTGTATTGAGGACAACATGTTTGATTCATGATAGGTTTGTAGACATATTTTCCACTTCTGAAAAGAGTAATAAATATGCATTGATTTTTTTTGTTGTTTATACTACAAAATAAATGAAGAAGCTTTTTTATAAAAATCATATCAAAATATTTCATGATGAGAAGTCAAAGTGCAAGTTCTTCAGTTCTTTGCTGACCTTATTATTATATTATCCTTCTGAAATCACTGAATATTTTCCTGTTTGACAGTGTCATGTTACAAAAGGTCACAGAGCACTGGACAAATAGTTTAATTACTCATGGATATATAAGCGTTTCTACAGAACTAAATTTTAAATGTGGATTCTAACTTTTATCTCAACTGACAACATGGCTTTGTATTTTCTTTTTCAATGTACCTTCGCCATCCTCTGTCTATGAGATCCTGGTAATCTTGAACTGTCATTGAATGTGCCCACATACCTGGAATAAAGAACACAGCAAGACACTTGACTGACCATGGCTTGGCTTTAAAATGCAAGGAGTTCTGCAGAACTGGCTGGAGCCCCTCTGCGCTGAGACAGGCTGGGAGAGCTGGGGATGCTCACCTGGAGAGGAGAAGGCTCCAGGGAGAGCTCAGAGCCCAAAGGGGCTCCAGGAGAGCTGGAGAGGGACTGGGGATGAGGGATGGAGGGACAGGAAAAGGGGCATGGCTTCCCAGTGCCAGAAGGCAGGAATAGATGGGATTTGGGGAAGGAATTGTTCCCTGTGAGGGTGTAAGACCCTGGCACAGGGTGCCCAGAGCAGCTGTGGCTGCCCCTGGATCCCTGGCAGTGCCCAAGGCCAGGCTGGACAGGGCTTGGAGCAGCCTGGGACAGTGGAAGGTGTCCCTGCCATGGCATGGAACTGGATGGGATTTAAGGTCCCTCCCAACCCAAACCATTCTGGGATTCTGTGGTTACTGCAAATCTGAGTAGCTAATGGCCACTTATGCACGGATGTCTTTCAAGTATTTGACACGTTCTTAAATATTGTAATTACCGATTTCAATAACCACATCAAATGTAAAAACCCTAAGCCCAACACAAACCCTGGCATGCAATTAACCATATTTCTCTGAGCAGCGCTAAGTTCCCCTCTGCACCTCCCACCTCCCAAGAAATATACACGGAAAACAACACAAGATCGCTGCTCAGTTCTGTCACACTCATTCGGGAGCACCGGGCCACAGGAGCCGTTCCGAGCTCCCGCC